>WUQG02421451.1:45203-77932 GCA_011317285.2 Androctonus mauritanicus | reverse complement strand
GTCCAAGTAAAGCAAGGAATTCTTTCAGACGACCGACCTCGTCATTCACAAAAGCAAAGTCACATATTCATTTCCGCTATAATAATATCAATACTTTTGTGTAAACGACTCGTTTTATCTGTTATTAAAAAGTGCAATAAAGAATTTTTTTGAATACATATGAACGAAACGAGTATTAAAGTCATATCGATGCTTACTGTTACTACTACTACTACTACAACTGCTGCTACTACGACTACTAAACTGCTACACTACCGTTAACACTCAGATGTTTTTATTTAATTTTGGCAGAAGTCGTATTGTGGAATTTTCGAAGGGTTATATTAAACATATACGCTATATACATGGATATCGCTAGAAATAAAATCGATGCAGAAAAGAGGGAAACGAGAAAAATAGATTTGAAAATTTTGAACGAAGAGAATGGACAGCATAATATATAGGAGGTCACTTTGTTGGGACATTTGTTGTTACCATGGTAACGTAAAGGAGACGAGCCAAAATGCCGTTGTTTCTGGAACTTTGCCAAACTAGCAGTTTAGCTTTAGAAAAGTAGAAATACAATTACAGTACCTTTCAGCATCTTTATTATTTTCACTTCTATTAAGTAGAATTTCAGTTTAACCATCAGGATATTCTTCTATGAATACAATCATTCGAGCCTTCAAAGTTGCAAAAGTGGAAGATGCATTCGGGAATGTTGATGCAGTTTAGAGTATGTTTATGGATACATTCGATGTTATCATTCTTTTGCAATTATAAGTTGGTGCTGTGTCCATTTATTAGAATTTTTTTTTCATTTACATTATTAAGTTGATTAAATCTACATATTTTTTTCTTTTTTTCAATGCAATTTATGTATTATTTTCTCTAGAGAAAAGTTAGAAGTTCGAGTAGAAAAATAGAACCTTTCAGTAAAAAATAGTAATAAAAATAGAAGAAAAAATAATAATCTTTATTCAGATTTCAAAATATTAAAAACTCTCGTTAAACAAAAATTTATGATAAAATTTTATTATCCGTTGTCAATCTTGTCGGCATTCTTATCAATTTTATTCCAATCTTTTTTTTTCCTTAAAAATATATATTAAAATTATTTTTTTTAAATCGATGAAAGTTAAGTTGTTTAATTTTCAATTTTTTTCCTTAAATTTATTTATATATAGATATATATTTCTGTAAAATATTAATATTTAATATCAAAATCAAACATAAATTGTAACGAATAGGCTCTACTTTAAGTAAAATTTAAAAACTTTTTTATTTATTTTCTAGATGAAATAAATTTTTTTATTTCAAGATAAAAACTCTTCTTTTTTTTAAAAACTCAAAATCTTTTAAATTTATTCAAAAATTGAATTTTATGAATTTTTCCATAAACAAAAATACCATACTCAGATTTTATACGAGTTTCATAAAATAAATCACTGAATTCTTCTTTTAAGTAGCTTTTTTTGAATTTATTTCTGAGTCTAATTCCGAAAAAATATTTTTATATATAGGAATATCTTCATTTGTATTTAAATATGGTATAACACGATATAAAATTTATATGTTTATATATATATATATATATATCTGACGTACGAAAAATTGTTTCATATTTTTGCTTTCAAAAATACAAAAATTTACAATATTTTTATAACTTACAGGATCCGAAATATTACATTTTTCAACTTTTTTTTTATTTTTCGACTTCCGAATTCCTAAAGGAATAAAATTCGGCATCTACACAGAGAAGTAAAAAATGCGCATTAAAATTTCCGGAAATGGAAGATAACTTATCTTAACATAAAAACGTAGAAAAGATCATTTTTCTCGAAATCAGTAAAACATTAGCCATTAGAAAAATTTTTAGATATTATTTTTTTAAAGGAAAGAAAAATATAATCACGAAAATAAATATTGAAATATTAATAAAACGGAATTTTTGATAATCACAGATTTTCGTTTTTACATCAATTTGGATATGTAAATCCTAGTAAATAAAAATAATCTGCGAAATATAAATCGATGTAAATATTAAGGATTTTGGAAAATTCGGAAAAAGAATTGAATATTTATTTTATTCTTAAGTAGAACATCGAATTCGTCTGGGGATTAGCAGCGCATAACAAATTCTTCCCATGTTTGAATCCATTAAAGCAGAATTCCCAATCCTGTTAGATGCGCTCTCGTTAAATCAAACTTGTCATCTACCATAATTCTCACGGTTATAATGGCGACAAAGAAATGTAAAATTTATGCATTGCTTTCAATAATTCAAATATTATCACTATGTTATGTACGGGAGCATCACTTAAGCTTCAATATGTATAGAGTCAAACGTTTGTTTCAGAGAACATCTTATTTATTGTAAAGACATTTACAATAAATAAGATGTTCCAAGAATAATATATTATTCATAGTTATTGTATATAAAAAATCGATTTAAAAGTAAATAAAATTTTTCTTTACTTTCTTTGAATAAAAGAAAGTAATAAAAAATAGTGATGCTTGTTGAGATGATTCACTTCTGTAGAACTTTATCCAACACGCCAAGCTCCAGTTCTAAAAGCATTTGGATTGACTTATATCGAGAAGAACGTCATTGCGATAATATTAGCAATATAGATATAAATTTTTAATTGATATGCAAAAAAAAAAAAATTCAATAAAGTTAAATTTATGATCTTACGAATTCTTTTCAAATGTGATTCAAAGATTTTTTGAATCGTGTTTGAATAATATTAAAGAATTAAAATAATTTTCGCTAAAATTTTAAAACTTCAAGGCATTTTTTTATAAATTTTTCAAAACACAATGCTTTTATCTTAAAATATAAGTTATAAATGGTAACAGAATTAAATTTTTGATGCACTTACACCATAGTTTTGCAAAACTGAATAGAATTATGTATACAGAAACCTCGCGGAAAGCACTTTAAAAAAGCCACTTGACCCACTTACTGTGCGGCTAAGAAAAAATAAATTCGTCTTTTAAAGGAAGAAAAAATCATTATTATTTATTAAAAAAAATTGAAGGTTTACGTAATATTTATATATATTCACACTACCATTCTTAAATCTATTTTAAAACCATTGAAAATTCGAATAAAGCAATGTTAAATAATGCAAACAATAATTAGAATAACCTAATTATGTTTTATTGGTTTAAATTTTTGATAAAATTAAATTTTATTGCATACCTTCAGCATTTGATTAATCTTGTGAAGTTTTCGTATTGTGTATAATAGGATAATGAAAACGGCTAAGACACATCCTATCAGACAATTGTTTTAAAACGGAAAACATGTTAAAAGCAATAATTGTATCTTCAATCACTAGAATAGTAGCTCAGTTCAAGGCTGGGAAGTATTTTTCTTTTATTCAGTTAGCAGAATAGATATTATTGCCTATTTTTTATAACTAAATAAAATATCCGGTGATATAACTCAAATACAATAAAAAAGTATGGAAACATCTCCCATTCATTCATAACTGTAAATCTTTGTAGATATATAATTTTAAAATATAAAATCTTGGAATGATTATAAATTTAATTCGATAAAAACTATTAATATAAGTAACGATTCAAGTAATTATTTTAAAATTTGTTAAAACAATTTGCATATATCAACAGAATCGATCCAAACGAAAGTTTAGAATGGGAGGCTTATACTGGATCATTATTCTTGGTTCTTCCACTATCAATCAATAAGTGCGCCATGTTTCGGATTAATTGTTTCTCAGGTACCATCTTCAACACGTATAATCGTAAAAGAACAATTTAAAATTGTAAGCCATGCAAACATTTTTGAAATGGAAAATATGATATGATTAGAAATCTTATTTACTTTTCTAAAATGTAAGATCGAATATGATAAAATCAAATTTTATTCAAGAATAATGGAATTTTCTTTAAGAGTATGCAATGTAAATCTATATAGATTGTAAGTTATATCAGAATTATTGAAGAAACTATTCTATAATGTTGAAGTTTCTTTTTGATATTTGTTATTCTCATTCGTATAACAGACAATAAACATCAATTCTAGTTACAAAAGCTTTTTCATCAAAAGAATATGCCGACATTTTTCAAATTTCGCTTATAATAATAAGCTGTTGGTGTACATGCAGTATGATATTCTGTACGCTTCGCAAAATTTTTAGGAATCTGATAGGCAAATAAGATAATAGAAAAGAAATTTGTAACTCTTTCGTTAAATGAAGAATATAGTATAACTTTATACGAGTTGTTTTTTTTTACCAACTAAAATTATTTTTTCTATATTTAAAACAGTTTTCAAATATTTACTGAGGAATATTTCAAGATTTACGCTTGAATAAATTGCTTTAGACAGCTTATATTTAATTGCTAAATTAATAGTTTTGTTAAAATAAATTCCAAATTTCTAAAACATTTTTTAATTAAATTCAAATTAATTTTTTAAGAAATAAAAACTAATGCGAAATAAAACTCAATAACTTAATTAAAATGTTCCTCCTGATAAAATTCTTATGACAGTTTAATTTAATTATCATGGGACACATCAATTTAAGTCAAAATGTTAACTAGAGACAATAAACATATGGAAATGCCTTTTATTACCTTTTCGAAAATATATACAACAAGATGAACTAACATTGCAAAGCTGCTGAGACATAACGCGTAATTATTATTATACAGCTTTATTCACTTTGAGAAGATATATATTATATCATCTATACATGTTTTCATGTTTTCGACGAACAATAATAACATAACAATATGTTGATACAACACATTGGCAAACATATGTATTTTTTTGTTACCCGTCTTGCACATTGAATATATTATTGTTATTTTGATATAATCTTTCACTTTGAACAATGTTGATGAACAGTTTTCCAATGAATTGTGAGCACTGGGTAAATTTTAATAAAAGAATAACACATATTTCTTCGGTAACATAATTTACAAAAAAAGCTGTCGAGCAGATTCAAATCCATATGAATATATCTGAATATCTCAGCTATCAGATGACTGTCAAATAATTTATTTAAAACAAATGAAAAACAAAATATTGCTTTTCGACATTATTTAGTGACTTTTTTTATTTTATTTATTTATTAATATTCTACAACCGCCAAGCATTCTTTAAATACTCCTAACGCTTCTAAACATGAGCATTAAGTCTGTGAGCAGGACAATTTTTTTCTGTTATTTTTTTTGCTGATATTATGAGTGGATTTTTTAAAAATTCCACTGATCACTATAACAACAAATTATCACAGAACAATAGCAACAACTTTACAAAGTTACGATATAGATATAGTGAAGAGCATTTGCTCTCTCACAACAGCTGTTGTAGATATTGGCAAAAATACAACACCACCTTATTTGAGAACCGATCAATGCGGGTTTGGATATGGAGAAGAGTGGGAGATTTGCAGAAAGAAGAATCGGTAAACCCTAAAGGCACAACCATAATAGTAGTTAGTAGTGATCTGTAAGGATGCACTAGCTAAGGGAAGACAAAATGGCTGGCAATACCTAGTAAAAGGGAAAGAAAGCTAAAGTAAAATTTTGTTACGTCCCCTTATAAATATAACAGTGATATATTAAATATTTTTCGATTGTCCTGGGGTTTTGGTGTAATGATATAGGACTTAGCGCTCCTATTTTTGTTTTTTATTATTATTTTTCCCATTATTTGCTTCTTCTGGTTTCAGTCGGAGGTTTCTGTTCTTCAGATCTATTCAGAGTTGTTCTTGAATAGCAAACCATCTCGACTTGAAGCTTCGTTTGCATATTGTAATCTGAAAGATACGCAAACAAAACATAAACTATTAAATAATCTAACATTAAAATAAAAATATAGAAAACCGATTTTAACTTATGTTTTTTTTCCAGAAAAAATTAAATATTCAATAAACAATTTTAAAAAATATATAAATAACAATAACAACGTGGAAGTTTGAAGCACGCATACGGAATCAATCCAATTTTAATATTATGTATCAGGTATGCTAAGTAAAAACACGCAGGGATTGTAAATATTGGATTACAGAAAAGAGGGAAACGTTAATGATAAACAAACAGTTTGGCCTAATTTTTCATAACGACAAAAATTTTATCAGACTCTCCGTTTATTAAAAATAGTTAAATTGATCCGCGAAATCCGTCATTAAAAAACAGTAATAGCAGTCACTCATTCGTTCAATCATAAAATAAACAATAGATTTTCTTGTAAAAGTTTTATTTCCACGAAACCTATAAAAACTATCTAATATTAGCATTAAGATCCACGTAACACAAGTACCACTTTTACACATCATAAATCCTCCTAGTAAGTAAAAATATCGAGACTTTTCTCGAATAAATAACTGAAGTAACTTATTATTAAAATAAATGATTTACGTTCTAATAATTAATTTCGATAAAATTCAATCTTTAAGTAAATAAATTATATATTATTCTATATTTATAACATTCAATAAAATTAACTTCATCGCGGCAGTGTGCCAAGTTTACTCGAATTCCATGTGCACTCATGTTATCTTAATGTTATTAGGGGAGTTAACAATTTTTTTTTTTTTAAATACATTTTCATACACTTAATAAATTTTTAAACTCTTAAGGCGGATAAAATTGAAAATCTTCTAATTATATTTGTAAATTCTCTTAGGAGTTTATAATTAAACAAGTTTTATAAACTAAATTTTAGAATGAGAAAAATAAGAATGGCGAAACTAATTATACATTATTATCACTATTATTTTCCGCTAAATAATAATCCATGGTAAAATTAATTCTTATTTTATTTGGTTTTACAAATATTTAGGTTTTTGAAATTTCATAACACATAACTTATAAAACAAAATAAATACGTAAACAAACATCAAAATCTTTAAAATTCGAATATTAAGGAAAATATTTTAATATTCTTATTAAAATAACTATAGTCATCCGGATGTAAATTTTTATGTAAAGAATTTTATAAAGATAAAACATCATCAGTGGATTTAGGAAATATAATAAGTTATGGTTGCTTTAGTAGTTGACAAACCAGCACAAGTTGATTTTGGATAAACATCAAAGATGGGAAAAATATATATATTTACAAGTGAGAAAAGTAGGTTTGAAATTAGAAATTAGAAACTAAAATTTAGAGGTATTTTGACACTTCTCTAATCGCTGAAACTCGGGTTAAAAAGGAAAGAAGTTTGTTTACTATAAATTTTTCGGTTGTCAACGTCGCCCAATATTTCGGAAAGTCAAAATTTGCTGATTTTTTGGAAATTTTAGAAACAGCTTTCGTTAATTTATTATATATCAAAACAAACATAAAAATTTTTAATATTTATTTTTTTTATTTACATATTAAAACAATAAAAATATTATTTTTCCATAGAATTAATAATTAAGATAATTAAAAATACATTTGGTACAATTTACAAAAATTTTTTTACAATATTTTTTTTAAAGAAGATAGTATAACTGATCAAAAACAGTAGAAATTATCAGGCATGTCCTGAAATAAACTATTTTTGAAAGTAGGTAAATTATTAAGACATAAATTAGTTTACACTCTGCAAAAATATTTTTATATAAAATTTTTAAATATTTAATATAAATACGTTAATATATTATAACAGTTAAAAGTTTAATGGATATAAAATAATTTATAACTGATTAACTGGTCGTAAATTAAACTTCGTTCTACATATTTACCTATCCTCGAAGGTATTTCAAAATTATTTTTGCTACGGAACTGCTTTAAACAAATTTAACGTCTAGAATAATTTAGAGTTGTAAGATTTAATGAAAAATATTTAAAAATAGAAAATTTTATACAGAATTTTTTAAGTTACATAATAAACACTGAATTAGATATATTGAATATATATAAAATACGGGTTGGCAAGATGCTCTTTCCAAAATTAAAATTCTTACTTAATTTCTGTGCGGATGATGTCAAACATATCACTTTTATCCTAATAGCTGCAAAAATAACTTGTTTTTACATTAATATCTAATTTTTCAGTAGAGGGATGTTTATCACTTAGTTGCCAAAAGTTCAATTTAAGTATAAATCTATATTACTGTAGAGATAATGCTATTACGGCCATTTTTGCCGAATTAACTAAATACTGCTTAAATTACTGAATGAATTAAAATCACTCTGTTTACCATCAACTGTGTTAGTGTCCCTTTATAACATAAATAATAAAATAGCAATACTTATCATAAGATTTCATTAGCCTTAAAAATCGCATCAAGAAAAGAGAGAGCTATGTAAAAGCTTTGAAACGTTTCTGTTGTCTAAACTATGAAAAAAGTCCGCAATCATAATTTAGTATGCATATCTATCTAATAAATTTAATTAAAATTACATAAAAATCATTTAATTAAGAATATTCTTGTTTCTAAGTATTATATTCTGCATAATTATAACAACTGAAAGTATGTTTATCAATTAATAAATTATAAATATTTTAAAATCGTTATTGTGAATACAAGTTAATTAATTTAGAAGTTAATAGATTAATTAATAATATTATAAATTTTGTAAGACGATAATTATGTTTATAAATTTGGAATTAATTTTTTTAATTGTTATATATTTTGAATAATTAAGAGTTTTCAAAAACAAGAAAAATATTTTCAATAATAATAATAACAAATTAACTGATTATCAAAACAAATTTGTTGATAGATAAAATATAAAATATTGTTCAGATTATTTTTAAATAAAAACGGAATTTTCTTTTGTTTTCTGTAAAAATACATTCGGATAATCAACTAATCATTGTCAAGCACAGATGGATGAAAAATAATCTTAGAAACCAATTATCTTTGCAGGCAATTTCTTTATATTTTATTAAATCATCTTGAAAATATTATTTAAATATCAGATGATATATTTCCCATGTTTTTATAAAATTAATCTGATCTGTATTAACTATTAAAAATTGGAACAGGAATGAAAAACCATTTTTATTCGATGCTATTCTGTTGAAATCCTAAATTTTGAAGACTAATCTTTTGTTTTTTTTTTGCTTTTAAATTATCCAACTAATAAGGAACTGCTTCTTAAGCTGTAAACACAGTTAAAGATTTTTCATAATTCGTATTTTTGTACATAAAAAAAAAGCGAAAATTGGCATTACTATTGATCTTCTTAGAAAGCAAGTGCTCTCTCGAGCGTAGGAAAATCTGACAAAAGAAAATTTCCTTCTCGTCATATATTTTTTTTCCTTACATGAATTATTGCGCTTTCTTTATGATAAGATATAGGCAAATGATGTTGAATGTTACGCAAACTAAACCCACTAAAGACTATGATAAAGTTTACTAAAAGAATAAAAAAGTAATAATCCTACTCAAGATAATAATAAATAATTAAAATATAAATTTAATTTAGCATAATTAAATACAAATATAGTAGTAAATAATCATTAACTTATAACAGATTTCTGAATACTTTTCATTTTTTAAAAATTTATTATTATAATTATTTAAATTAATAAATAATCATAAACTTTATACAGTATAAAATATTCACTGTATGTTTTTCATTTTTATGTTAAAAAGGTTGACGTCAATTAAATGACACTCAATATGGGATTAAGCTCATTAAAATTGCATTTGAAATAATTCAGTAGCTTTTATAATTATTCAAAATTATTATAAATAATATTCTGACAGCGTAGGCGAACTCATATTTCTCTATGAATTACTCCTACTGATTCCCCAGCATAGTTACATTACAGAAAATAATAATAAAATAAGACAAATATCGACAGAAGCGAAAGAAATGTGTGTTAATAAATTATTATAGTACCTTGTAAAAAGTTTCTTAAATTGAATTTAACTTTGTAAAGATTGTAAAGTAACAAGCTATTGTTAATGACATATTACTTTTGGTGAAGTTTTGTGTCAAATTTAATTTTCCAGCAATCAAATTTACTATATTTACTAAAAAAAAAAATTGCTTATTTTTGAAGAGTTGAAAGTGTATTGCTATCTCTATTTTTGTAAAAGAAAAATTTAAAAGGAAAAAAAAAATCATCAAACAAAATATAAAAATTATGCCGTACGCTTGTCTTAATTAATTTTTTTTTAAATTCGACTTTAACACTTATAACGCTTTTATCTAATTAAAATTATTATTATTTTCTTTCGTAGAAGAGATATGAAGAAATCTATTATACTAATTCTTTTAAACATTTTAAGTTGATGAAATAATTTATATTATTGTCATTCAATGCGTTGTTTAGAGCAAGAGATAAGATGTTACTTCTCTTAAGTTATAAACGGGCGTGAAATTTTTGAATAAATTTTTATATTTCAAACAATACGTCTGTTAAGATTACTGAAAAAATAGCGATAAGTATTCAGGATAAAGATTCAAATCCATTTATTATTTCAGTATGTCAAGAGAAAAGATGAGACAAGCAATAACATGAATGTTAAGCAAACAATGGTTCTTCATATTTCCTATTACATTGTTCTTTGTATGTCACCCACATTGTCATTTTCATTCACGAAACACGCGTTATAATAGAATTCGAGCTGAATTTGAATTTTATTCGAAGCGAAGATGAACAGGAATTTAGTAAATATGCAAGAAAAAGCTTCTGTAAGACCTCCCGTTGGCATATCCTCCTGTGAAGTAATCTATACTATTAACCAATGATAATATTAATGGCAGTAGACTGAGTTTTATAAGATTATCATCGAAACTAGAAAGAAGAATAAAGAAAAGATGACATTTCAGTATTAACCTACAGGAAATTTTTCTTTTTTTTTTTTGAAAAACTAACGATCATTCAGCTTTTTTATGTTATTGTTGACAGATACCAGAAAACGATTGATCTTTTTATGGTCAGTATTGATGTAACATGCTGTCTGTATTAGGATAAATTTATCACAACAGACAGAAGAGAGAGTAAATGCACTTCATGTTAATTATTGTACTGCTAACCTTATGATAACCTGTTAGCGAATGTTTCTCATTATGCTCCTTTCTATTTTCGAGTTTCATAATTACGAAGTAATTATTCATCTATTAATTACATTGACATAGTTTACTTATTGAAACAGTATTATAATTTTCTTTTAGAATTTAATTTAGAAAATTTAAAAAAAAACAGAAAGTTTTTTTATAAAAATTAAATATAAATAGAACCATTTTTGTTCTGTACTTAATAAATGAATATATTAAAAGAAGATTAATTATTTTTTATTTTCGTTCAATAAAAAAATCAAATTTTAAAATTAGAAAGATTAAAAATGTAAAGAACGAGCGGTTTTATACAGAAAATATCTCAAAGAGAATTATTAAAAAAATATTTTTCGATTTTTAAATTATAGTATTACTTTGTGTTCTTCGTGTTTTTTTTTTAATATAAAATATATATTTTGTGATAAAAAATAATATAAAGGAATTATAAGAAATAATAAGTGGATGGTAATTTGAAAGAAAAAAAAAATCAGTTATTTTTTAAATAAGAAAATAGAGAAAACTCAAACTTTAAACGATATTTTAAGTCTAAAAATAAAAATTAATATGTTGAAGATATTGGAAAATTAATATTATAAAACTGAGAAACTATTAATTCAGAAAAAAATTTAAATGAAAGTTTAATAAATTAAATAATGATAATATATGTTTTAAATTAAGAAATAAATTATTGATATATTTGAATACATACATTATATATGTATAATATATAAATACAGTTTTTATTAAAATGATTTTCAAATTTAGAGATAAAACTTTTATAAAATAAAATATTCCAAAATTAATGCTTTTTTTTTCTTAACAATTCTTTTTTGTTTTATAAGAGATGCAAATAATTTCATGGAGATAATTAAGAAGAGTGATTGATTTATTTGCCATTTTCATATTGTTTGTATATTACACAATGTAACTTAACTATGTGTAATAAATAATGACAAACCCCACGTGGTTTTCCAGTTTGTCTCAACTGATGTTATGCATCTGTCAGAACTAATAATACTCTCCTCAATAATAAAGATTAGGTTTTGTAATTATAATCTAAAGGTCCAGCTGGGATATCACTCACTTAACTGCCAAATATTACTCTACCCTTTATAATGTAATTACACAGTTCAATTAGTACTGCTAATGATTTCATCTGTCCCATTAAAAATATAAATAAGGAGTAATATGCTAACTAAACTAAGTTACGTGTATCTTTAAAGATGCTGCAGTAGATGATCTTGTTTATAAGTCTATAGACTTCGAGACTCATGATTTAATTACGAAAATTGGTTATCGTACTGGTATATAAATATCATTCCGTATTAAAATAACCCATCGACGACCTATCACGAAACGTATGCGGCTTTTTCCAACAATTGCAGTCAAAACTTCATAAATATTTTAGATATAATTATAATGCTTCAATACAGTTTCTAATTTAACGAAGGAAATTTCATTAAAATCATAAGCGTAGCCTTCTTTGCCTAAAACTTATTATATACTTAATAAACCTATAGCTTTTAGATATTTTTAGTAATATATGTATTAAAATTGGAAATTCATTATAATCACTGACAGAAAGAGAGAATAAAATATTAATTAATGGTTATATTCAACATGCTTGATTAAAGCTAACTCAATAATAATTGATATCATTAAAGATGTCCAAAAATAGAAATTTCGTCATACTGATCAAAATGGATAGAAAGTGGAAATATACCGCCCTTTGGCGTGTACTCCACCCTCGCAAATAATTATAGAATAAAATTAGAATATTGCTCCTATTTTTGAAGCAATCGAGTTGCTTCAAAAATTTTTTCTTTAGCAGAACTCTGTCTGGTTTTAGCCGTTTTCGGGACCATTTTCCAGATCGTGTCCATATGGGAATTTAACTTTTTAGATTTCGGAAATACATATATCGATTTGGTCTCGATATGCGCTAAAAATCTGCATTTCTATATTCATCCGAAACTGTTTTCTCATCGTATATGTTATAAAATATGAATGATATTTTTCAGGACGTTTAAATTTGAAATTAATAAAAAATTGAATTTAAGACTGAATATAATCTCAATGAATATAAATGAACTAATGAAAAACAGATCGAAGCATCTTGCGCTCTATAAGTAAAAGTGAAAGTAATTTTTCTAGAAAATACTGAATTTTAAATAAAAACTGTGTCCAAAAATTAGGCATAGTATTAGGACACTATAACGAATGCTGTAAATTGATATCAAAATGGGCCTTCAACACAAGAAGGCCTATTTTGACATCAATTTACATAATTAGTATTACGTCTAGATTTAGGAACATCGTTAATTATGCATCGCTCAAACAGTGTAAGTCGATATTCTTTGTTGTAACGCCGAGATTACAGTATATTTAAATTTTTTTAGTTGTGATGATGTGATCTTGAATTAACGAAGAGTCAGTTTAATATCGATTTTCGTAAGGTTTTCTTACCAAGCAATAAGAAAACCTTACGAAAATCGATTATCAAAAATTTTTCATTAACTGAATGTGATGCAATTTATGAAAAAATAAAACTATTTTTAAGAATTAAACATTTAGCAATTAACTACATATTATAAAGTTGTAATAAAGCATTCTGTCATTCTATATATTTTAAGTTGAATTAAAATTCGTTCTGTTATCTACAATACAATAATAAACATGGAAATGATCTATATTCTGGAAAATTCAACTCTTTCAACGACTTCTTACCGATGTGGATGTATTGTATGAAAAATTAGATTCGCTGTTAAGTTTGATAGATTAACATAAGATTTGAATTTACCCTTTATGTGAGATGTAGAATATACGAAAAGTTCGACAGATAGGAAAAAGTTGACAATCAGTTCACGTTGCATTCAAGTTGATTTAATTGAAACGTTTCAGAGATAACTGCTAAGGAAGTTTTTAAGCATAAGTAATTGTATCAACTAATGTGCAATGTTGACTGTCTATTTTATTGAAGGGTATTCTATGAACACAGAAGCATAAATCCACTCATTATTCGGTAAAGAGCCTCTTTTGGACACATTTATATGAACGTGTCTGATGCTTTATCAAGAGAATTTATGTGCTTTCTGTATATATACAGTACTGTAAGAAATTATTCGAATAAATTTTATATTGTAATGCATTATGATTATTTTATAATTAAAATTTTCAATGCTGATTATTATAAATACTAAAATAAATTATTCAAACACTTAATGTATTTTAAATAGAAATAAACGTAATTATTGCTACAAATTTCGAATGAATTCTTAAACACGTAACAGATTTCTGCAACTTTGAACGAAACTTTTGCTTTCTACAAATAATATATAACTTACTTCAAGATTTTCACCTAATCAAATTTAAATAACATGTAAGATTTAATATAATTTGAACAATAATTTTATTCACAAAATTTCCGAATTCTGGAAGAAATCCAAACTGTTTTCTCGGTATTAATGGATTTTTTAAAAATAACATCTAGAAATTTTTACTGCAGTATTTTCGAATAAATTTAAAAAAAATAATAATT
This sequence comes from Androctonus mauritanicus, assembly GCA_011317285.2. Classification (NCBI taxonomy): domain Eukaryota; kingdom Metazoa; phylum Arthropoda; class Arachnida; order Scorpiones; family Buthidae; genus Androctonus; species Androctonus mauritanicus. The sequence goes on along the minus strand of WUQG02421451.1, from coordinate 63,422 downwards.
ATTATTATTCAATAAAATTATACAACATTGAATACATTAATTACAACGAATTGATTTCTGAATAAAATGAAGTACAAAGTGAACTTTTAGAAGTGTTCCTCAAACATGTTCATTAAAATGAATTCTTTGGAGTGTCCTTCAGATATTGGATAACAATTCTGCAATTCTTAAAAGATTGTATTTGCTTCCTTTAATACATAAGAGGCTAAAATGGAAAGATTTTTGACTTAGTATTAAATATAGAATGCAACGATAAATCATATACACATATAAATAGGTTTATTTTTCTTAAAGTTTTTTCTAGCTTAAAAAATTAATGAATAACCTTTTAATTATAAGAGAAAACAAGTAATAAATATATCGAACTAGGCAGCGAGCATTTGTAGAACTTATTGATTGGTATCGACCTTTGAAATGACCTCGCAAATACTCGAGCAGGTGTGGTCCATAATTCAATTCCAAAAATAACGAGTTATTTGGTTTGTTAGCAATTTTAACCATAAATCATTTTTCTAGTCCCTAATTTAATATATATATTCTAAATATATATGTATATAGGCCTATATATATATATATTTTATGTACATCGAAAAACGAAATTTCTTAAAAGTATGTAAATTTTTGCTTGGAAAATATTTCTGTCTTACATTTTATTTATAATTTCAAATTCATATTTTTTCTCTCGAGAGATTTTTCGCTCTCAATTACTAGTTTACATTTCGAAAACCCTAAAGCAGTCCCTAATATTTTGAAAAATTTATTTCGGTTTGTGTGGGCAAGTATCGATTTTTGTTGACGTTTCTGCAATCTGCCTTATTTTTCTTTCCCCCTTTTTTTTAGCCCGATATTATTTATACATCGGAAGGATTAAATAATACGTATAGCTTTTAAAGGGAATCAGAGCACTAAAGGATTCGATCTAAGTTATACTCGAGAGGTCAACAGTTATGAGAAACGAAAATAGTGGGCCATAAGTGTATTCCTTAACTTTAAATGAGATATCATTTATCTAGATTTGTTCAGATGTTCTGGAAGCACAGACAAACAAGATCTGGAAGAGAAGATAATAAATAGAGATAAGGAATTGTCTGAGAATAGAAGAAAGATATGGAATAGAAAAAGATTGGTTAGTTAAGAAGAAAAGAATTGAAAGGAAATGAAAGCGAGCGCAGTGGAAAAAAAAACAACGTGGAAAAGGAAAATAAATAAATGCCAATATCGGAAGCCAATAAGATAATTAAGTAATATATAAATATCACGAGAACTGCTGAGATGACAAATGTGCTCATCTCGTTAAAGAAGAAAAGGGGTCAAACAACACGTAGATCAAAATAAGCATAAAACTCGGAAGAACGGTTCTACAGCCCCGATATTGTAGAAAAGAAATCGTTCATTTTAAATAAAACATAAAAATTTTCATTTTTTTTAATTTAAACTTAATATAATATTCCAAGTAATTAAAATCAATATTTCATAAAATAAAAATGAATTAAACATTTGATTATTCATTGGACCGCCATTTCAAAATACTCGAAGTAATAATAATAAATATCGAAATGAAAATGGTTCATGGCCTTAATATACGAAATTATTTAGGAAAATATTCGTAAAATATTCCACAAATGACTTTAGAGTACCAATAAAATTCCAGAAAGATATGAATTAAAACGGAATTCTGGAATTTCTGTTATTTACAAAAAATATATTATGAGTTTGTAAACAATTTTTTATACGTTTTTAAAGAGAAATATTTGATACATGTTACTTTCGAGAGTCAAATTATTTATACATATGCAGTACTTACAAAAATAAGTAATAAACATCTAAAGAAGATATTTTTAATATATATCAAGTTAAATAAAATATAAACATCAATTTTATCTTAAAAATAAAATATCATTGAATAATGTTGTATTTGTCGATCTAAATAAGTTCTAACATACAAAACAGACATTCTTATTTTTCTTTAGGTTAAGACATTCTTACGCAAAAAAAAAAAACATCGCAAATGATTCTAGTATTTATGTTCTAGGTATGACTGTTTGTCCTTCCTTTTTCTTTCTTTCTTTTATATCTTTCAAGATATTTATTTGTTTTTCTTACTATTCTACTTGACAGTTCTACCATCTCTATTAATTTTGTTTTGTTTTATGCTTTAATGTTTTGTGACTCGTACATAAGTTTCAAAATTTTACGAAAGAATTTTAATTAAAAATGTCAAGATGCTATCGAATGACAAGTCACTTTGTTATCCGTTAACTACTTATATTATACAGTATTACTACTATAAGTTATTTTTAATTAATATAGCGGATAGAAGATAAATTTACTTCGAGAATTATTTAAGCTATTATTAGAGATCATCGAGAATTTATTATCACGAATGAAAATTCGTCTTTACACCAGAGACGATTCGTAAGTATCACAAGACTTCGAATTAAACTAAATACAACTAGAAATATTTATTATTAAAAATTGAATAAATTTTAGAATTATTTCCCGTAAATTTAAATATATCTTATTCATAAAATACACTCTTGTGATGAAATTTTTAATCCCTGAAGATAATTTTCCACGAATTTTAAATTAATTTGAATTTATAAGTAGTTTTGGATTTTAATCGCGAAACTCCAACATTATTAAAAAGAGTATGCATAGTTTAAGTTCATAAATAATTCGCTTTGAATAAATAGTTTTGAAATATTTATTTCTATTTAAATAAAATTTTGATAGAAAATAAATATGTATAAATAAACAGTAATAAAATTTCATTGAAATACTAGATAAACTTAACAAATTGAGCTTAATAACAAAGAAATATTTCTATCAGATCGATAAAATATGACTTTTCAATAAGCTCTTGTTCTTAATCCTCTCATCTAATTTCAAGATTAGTAAGTTTCGATGAAATTAAATCTTCCCAATTTCATAAAAAAAAAAAAAAAAGAGAATATGAGCTTACAACAAAACTCATTATTATTTAGTTGCATTATTATTATTTAATTTGCAACTTTTGTTTACATATAAAATGTTCCAGAATGATGAATTTTATAGCAGAGAAAAAGAACTAGATACTTCCAGTAGTGAAAAAAAATATTGTGCATCCAATAAAACATGTGATAATTTTATCTTTACATAAATTCCTATTTCCACAATACTTGAGACAATGTTGGAATGGGAACACAACTCTCCGTCATAGAAACACATCTTTGGTACTGTTCTCAACACTAAGAAATGCTACTAAACGTGTATTTCTTTGACTGAAAAATTTAATTACCGTACCAATAAAATTCAAAATTACTACCATGTCTTCATAATACTATACATGCACAATGCAACAGAACATAATGCTTTATTTTTTTTCTCTGTGTACTGCATAATTCAACATAAAATAAAATGGCATATCTTTAGAGATAAATTATTCAGATAATTCCATGCTGACCTATCGTTATCACATATAAAGAGTAATATGACATTTTTTTTTTGGCAATCATTGTGTCCCTTGTATCGTTAATATTAAATTTTGGGCGGATTCAACGTTTGGACCATTTCCAGACCTATATTCATAGCAACCGTTGAATTTTTGTGCATCGGTCGTGATATCGTTTGTCAAAATCATTAATAAAAGATGATATAGGCTACTACTAACATTGGTAACCTATGTTTTCTAAATTCCCGATTTTGCGCTTCTTCACATTTCTAAAGTTTTAAATAACAAATATTATATAAAATTTAATAGTCATATCTATAAAATAAATTAAAAATATATTTTTTATTAAATCTGATCGTTTTTTATTTTATCAGTTAAAATCTCAAGAAACGCAAATATGGGTCATATGCATTATGCAACATCTATTAGTGTGAGAGAATTTAGCATGATATGAATGTAGTATGATTATATGTTAACTAAATTCAGCATTCAATAATTATAAATTGCAGAAAATGCTATAAAGGAAAGCGAAACCGAATATAATTTTATTTATTTTTTTAATAATTTATGCGTATTTGCGAAAGCAATTGGTAGATGATTGTTTTGGAGGAAAGTTTTTTTTTTATTCAGGAAAATATTTTTCAGTAAATTATTATTTTACATTTTTGTTCATTTTCTGAAGGTGACGGTTTTGACATCATTTTAATTTAGTTTCCTTCTTCAAGCATTGGTTGTCATGGGGGATTATTATTTACCGTGAATAATGTAACCTTATGAAGAATAATTCATAGCATAACCTTTTCCGTTGTATATATCATGTTTAAAACATTTATATAATATAGATTGATATATAGAACAATTTTGAATTCATATATTATTAAGCAGAAATGAATAAAATCATGGATAGACTGATTATAATGTTAGTGCCACAATAAAATCAGCCTTTGCTTATTCTATTAGCACGCTAAATATAAAATTTCGTGTCATTCTGATCTAATTTTTGAGTTATACAATGACAAAAGATTCCATCACACGTACAGACATCATTTATAAATTTAAAACATATTCATGGAAACATAAAATGTCTACGTCCATAAATTTGAAATTCGAATTTCCACAATTTTTTATCTTCATATATGGAAAAAATAAAAAAACAATCCAATAAAGCAATGATTATCAAATTTTAATAATTACTTTTTTCTGGAATATGTTACAATGATTTAATATAGGGCCTAATAATTCAATTTAATCGCTGAAACTTTATTAAAAATCGCGAAAATAAAAATTTCTGATTAATCAGATCGCCCCATCTTTTGTATATAAAACAATATAATAATTTTTAAATTCAATTAAGCGAATTTAATTCAGATCATAATGACAAAATTTTCGTTTCAATCTTTAATTCAGCATTACAAAAATAACATATGAATTTGGCATTTCCGTCATGTATTCTACGTCTAAAATTTTTAATATTTGATGACACTATCATCGAATATTACATCGTTCGAATTTCAAACCCATTAGAAATTATATCGGTAAAATTCGAAACTTTATAAGCAATAATAAAAAAAAAAAAACATTTTTAAAAACTTATTTTTGTTCAGTATTAAAAAACATCATTAAAAACTTTATTTTTGTTCAAATTTCGTAGTATTTAAAATTAATGTATCAGCATTTAGTACGTGTATCTCATTATAGATTATCATAATTTCCGTATTAAGAACAAGGAGATAATTATTAATCTTGGTTTCTATTATATTGCAACAGATATAATAGGCCCTACTTAGGTCAAAAAACTGCAATCATTTATAAATAATAGCAACTGAATATTACAAAAGTGTCAACATGAGTATTGTATTTTTTTAGAAATATGAAATATTTATACAAAATTCATTCTTTTTATGTTTATATATACCAGGGATAGCCGAGCTTCATGTCACTAAGAGCCAGATAGGAGAATTTTAAATAGTTGAAGGCCACAATCAATTTCTTTCCGAGTCAATGAGAGCCGCATCAGTTTTTTCGGGTAATCTTAATAATGGTTTCAAAAATTGTTTATTATATATTTCACATGCATTTATTTCGTATAGATGCACGCCAATTTTTACAATAAATGAACAAATTACAAATATATTATTTTTTTAATTAAGTATTTGCTCCATATTAAGTATTGACTTTCTTGGTATGGAGCTACACTGAAGGTACTAAAGAGCCGCATGTGGCTCGCGATCCGCGATTTGGCCACCGTGGATATATATATAATAGATTCCCTTAGGCCCCTATATGACCAGACTTCAGATCTTATAAACGAATGGCCGGTTAATCCGACAACACACGCAAAATACCACTTACAGGTTAATAAAAATAAAAATATACAGTATATATGTTATATATAATTTTTTTTATTTAATTTGTAGCTTATAAATGCTGTCTAACTAACATTTACTTATATTACTATTACTATTATGATTTAAATTCGTTTTTTGAAGCAAAATCACGAAATGACGCCATATTTTGATAGGAATTATTTAAAAAGCAGCTGGATTATCTTGCTACTTGATATATTTTATCGCAATTTCAAGCACTTTCTTTTCGAATGAATTATTATTATTATTATTATTTTGTTTTTATTTCTGCCCATAGCTCGATGAAAATGTGGCCTGTTAAAGCGAGACTGGATAAGAGGGCGTCTACTTATATATAATTTCATTATTTTAAAATTTATGCATTAATTTGTTTCAATTAATGATTCGAATTTGAATAATAAATGCAAAATGATGATTTACATTAACGGTTATTTAGTTTTACGTGCTTTGTTTGCAATCGAATTCGCAATAACACATTAAATTCAAAAATAAAATTAAAGTTATCTAAATATATTTTTTTTCTTTGTAATTCAAAACTTATTTCACATATCAGTTAAATTTTAATAATAATTACAGATACAAAATAAATTAATTTTCTGTCTTAGAGTTATAAATGACCATCTTGAGAAGTGCTGTTAATTTTATAGAAAATTTGACTTGGATATTTTCGTGTCTTTGTCAGATGTCATCGTAATTCTTTGACATAAAATAAGTTCAAAAGAATTGCTTATCGATTGGAAATAAAATTAATTTTCGTATATTTTTAATACAATATGAAAAATTAAGTCGAAGAATAAAAATACAGCTTTTATTTTTCGTAACTCTGCAACTCTTTCTTCTAATAAACCTAAACAGACCTATACAGTATAAATGTAGCCTTTTGTTAAGAAAAATATAATTGCAGAATGCTGAAAGAAAAATCTTTATTCGAATTAGAAACTAGGAAAATTTAAAAAAAAAACTAATAAAAAGATTCATTATTTCGAAAACATTTAGTTTTTTTGCTAAATAATGCAGACAATCATTTAGAGTTTACTTTAAACCACGTGACCGTACTATTTTCCATTTATTTCACATTGGAGTGTTGCTTACGTGCCAAAAATACCGCTTATTTAAGGAACGAAACCTTTTTCAGCTGTATGACATTCGTCTAAGCACTCTTTATACACGTGATCGATGCATTTACATCATTAAACAACAACATACAAAATTAATAATAAATTACTTTACGAATCTAACATAAAAGATGTCTATAAAAATAAAAAAAAATAAAATTTAGGTTCTCTCTCCCTTTATTATTTTTTTATCAAATGATTTTTCGCTTATGTGTACGTGAACTGTTTTTATAGAATAAGCCATATCACAAAGCAAAAATCCATTTAAAAGATTATCTATAAACTACAATTAAATCTAACTGATGATGCAGTTTGTTTTAACTGAAAAATCTATTACGTAGACAAAAATTTTTATTAAAGAAGGAAATCTTTTGATTTGACTTATATAAATTATTTAATAAGATTACAAAAAAAAAAGATTAATCAATCTCTAATCATAAAAAATAAACTATTTTTCAATTATACAATCAATACAAAATATAATAGCCTATTAGTGATGCAATTAATATTTTTATAAGCAAATTTTGATATCTTCATCATCATCATATAATAAACATTTTATCGTTATTTTAAAGGAAGTTAGAAATCTTGAATTTAAAACACAATACCGTCATCACGGAATTTATATCAAATTTAAAGATACGGAATATAATTATTGTTATAATCTACTAAACAATCGTCACGTAACATCCTGTTTTTTTTTTTTTTTATGAAAAAGATAGGAAAATGACCCAAAGGAAACTTCTTACAATGTTATTCATGCGATAACACGATTTTAACAATATTATTGTACAGAATGAATTTTATTATTATTCTTTATCAAGCAAAATTTGTATGGATGAGAACTAGCATTCAGAAAAAGGAAACTTGTGGTTTATATTTTTAGCATACGCACTGTAAACTCATCCTAAAGTATATTTAAAATATCAAATATGCAATTTATGGACTTACTAAATAATAGAAGGAAACGATTAAAGTAAATAAGGGAGAAGAAAGAAATGTAAAAAAAGGTAACTTTATTGACGTACTCGTCGCCATTTTGAATTTCGTATGCAACATCCATTTATTAACGGTTTAAAAGTATAAAAATTTCTTTACTTAACTCATACATTTTCATTTAATTAAATTTGTGAAAGATCTAATTTTTTTTTTAACAAAAAATTATAAAAACTTTAATTTACAAAATAATCATTAAAATTAGATGTAATGCATTAAAAGAACCGAAGAAAATTTAATTGTATTTTATACAATAGCGAGAAGATTGACAATGAAGAAAATTAAATTCGAGAGAAACATTACGTAAATAATTTTCATATTAAAAAGCAAGTTCCTCTCCAAAAAAAATTTAAATAAACAAAAAAGAAAATTTTCAAGTTCAATCAAAACAAACAGGATCGATATAGGTGATATCAGTAACAGCTGGTATGACGTCACTTATTGTACCGTTACAATAAAAAAACTTAGAAGCAGTTGTGTTGTTGTTTTAATTGAATTACTATACGAAAAATGGTTCATTATCAGACTCTATTAAGACGTAATTAATTGTAATGAAGTCTTCATCTCGACGCTTTTTCCATCGCTTATAACGATCGTATTAAAGAAAAATTCTTAATTATTGAAAATTATAATATATTGGAACAAATACGAAAAGAATATTTGGAATAGTTTTTGTCTATTACGTATCTAAAATTTTTCACAAACATATTCTATTGATTTTTTTTCTCTTTTTAGTTGAGCATTATGGAATATATGTTTATTAAACAAACAGTATAACGAAAGAAGAATTCCAAAGTGACTGAAGAAAGCATTTTCCTTGTTCTAAAAATGAACTTTTTCTTTATACGTTATTCAGAAATGAATAAAAAATTAGTTGCGCCATATCCGTCATTTCAAGGAGAAATATTATTCACTTTAATTTCTCATTCAATTTTTAAAGAATGCTGAATGAAATAGTGAATATGTTAAGTTTCCTTTTTTTCAGTTTCATTCTAATAGAGTATTCTTCGGTTTACATTAATAAAGTATTCTTTGGTTTTCTCAATAAATGCATTGTTGAGTTTCCAAATTCCATATTAAAATAAGAAACCAGACACGAAAAAAAATGAAGAAGAAAAACGATTATTCATCTAATGCAATTTAAAAACTGATAAAATATTAATTACAAAAATAATTTCGAAAAAAATTCACGCTACGAGGCAAATTTTAGGTTTTGTATTTAAACTCCAGAATAATTAGAATTAATGTATATTATAACATGCGAAATAACAAAATTATTTTTGTAAAAGTAAACAATAAAATTTAATTATAAATAAATGTTTTGTTTAAATTATATGTTGATTATTTATTTAAGATATTAAGATAAATAAAAAATAACAAAAAATTAATTATAAAACGTGATTTCGAATACATCGTTAAGGATGATTTATTTAATTGGAGCTAATAATGTCAGAGAAAATCCAAAACACTTTTCGTTTTCTAATGAAAGATAATTTACAAAAAAAAAAAATTATTTATTGACTCTTAAACAATTCTGTTGCTTAAAATTAATTTAAAGATCTAATTATACCATTTTTATGAATATATTTAACAATTTTTTTTTACTAGCAAATTTTGTTATCGTTTTATTTAAAGTTTTTAAGAATCGGAATCGCTAGACGTATTTTTGATGTAATTAGAATTTCCTGTTACATTGTATATAATTTCATAATAAATAAAAGCAAAATCAAATCACGAATGTTCTGAATATAGTCTTAAACGACTTGGAAATTATCTTGTATAAATTGATCAACAGCAGCAAACAAAAGGATTAGATGACGCTATAAAGAGATGGTTTTGAATTAATTAAGAAAGGCAAACCTGTCTGTTATAATATAAAAGTTAATTTTTGAAAAATAATTATAACGAAAGGAAATTCTATAAAGATATAATTGCTTAATTATATCTTTATAGAATTTCCTTTTCGTGATATTTATAAATATTATTTATCTCATATGCTTAGCTAAGCTACCTATAAAAAATTGTAATATGTAATATTTATTAATACGTTGAATAAATTATAAAATACAATTCATGATATAATTTTATTATATTTCTTTTTATTTTTAAATAATTTATAAACTATTCATTGCACGTATTCATAACCTATATACACTTTGACAAATTACTATAAAGAAGATAAAAATTTTAAAAATAATTTTATATAAAAAAATGGAAGTTTGTTCTGATTAACGATAATGAAAGTTTATTGTTATAGATAAGTACTGAATTATCATAAAATATAATCAGTAAAAAAAGAATAACAATAATTGAATTAAATCTCTCTTTTTCGTATTTATATTAAAAGTTTAGAATAAATTAATGCTAATAAATTAAAAACTAGACTAAAATAAATTCAAACGATAAATTTTAGTTATTAAATTTACAAATATAAAGATTTAAAACGATAAAAACTTCTATTAAAGTGACCAAATATGATTAACAGATGTTGAAAAATTTTATAATATTGTAATTGGAAATATATCAACATGCTTAAGAATATTGTAACCCAATGAAGAATTATATTTAGATATGAAATATTTTATCAAAAAATACTTTTAACAATTTTCTAGTAAGCTAAATAGCTTAAATTATATATTATGTTTTCAATAAGTTGCTTGATAAAGTTTTATTGAGATTATAGTTTATTCAGTAGGATAGAAATACCTATACTGCATAATTTATTCGATAATAAAGAGAAATAATATGACAGAAAATTTGTGAAAGAAATACTATAATCTTTACATTTTTTATGTAAAATAATTCTTATCATATGTCACAAACAATTTAAACAATATCGTGAATAATAAAAAAGAACAATGTGAAAGCTAGCCTTATTTTATTATATTATAGATTATCTGAATGTATTTAATCAAGTTTTGATTTTAAAGATTGAAATAATAAATAAATGTTAAACAGTTGGTTCCTTAAAATTATGATGTGATATGAAACACTAAATTTCAATGTTATAATGTTAACTCGTTCTAGTAAAAGTTACATACTGAACACTAAATTCATTTTTCGAGTAAATGAACAACAATAAAGACTATATTAATGATAGTTTTGTTAATATAAATATGTAATTCATATAATAATTTAACGCTTATATCAATTCCTTAACAATTCAAGCAAAACAGTGGATGTAATTCTTGGCAGCATGTCTATAATGTTTGATTATAACGTCGTTCAACATGTCTAATGATGATCTCATTAGAATCATAATTGAAGATCTTTCAAACTAATTGTTTGGAGATTCTGTTGTTTTATTTACATTACATAGCAAGATGTATTCAGGTACTTAATTTATGTTTATCAAAACACCTCTTGTATGCAGAAACTTTAATCTCGCAATTTATTTTTAGTCCGCCTAAGATCTTAGGAAAATCTTAAGAATTCCTGTTTTTATCAAAATAAAATTGACATTATCTTCTTAACTTCATGATCAGAAATCGAAAATAATATAAACTTTTCCATAATTACTCATTTTTTATCATATTTAAAAAAACTTTTGTCAGAAACAGTCAATTTTGTCTCATTATTTTAAAGCCTTTTTAAAAAATGGCTATGTATATATTTTTTTATTCATAAGTCCGTTATTAAGATATATCAAAACTCAAACATCGCAGAGAATTTAAATTTTAAAGAATTTTTATTTATTATCAAGATATATATCTGTTAGATTTAATGTGAAATGTGGTCTCATTTCGAGAACGTACTATTCGAAACAAGAATGGCGGAGATAGAAACATTAAAACACTACTAACGCTGAAACAATTTGTAATATATTATTATTCAGCATGTGAATAATAATATAATTATTGGCAAGAATTTAATGGTCTTAGGTAATTATTTTTATCATTTCCATGTTTGTACGACAACCTGCAGGATATCTAAAAATATTACAAAGCATTCAAATTTTATACTACCATTCCTTTTTATTCTGGTTACATAATGACAAATTTTGAAGTCTCTAATGGTTCTGTTACTAGGTAACTGTTTCATAAATTGAAAAAATTCTGTAATCAATATTCGTAATTAAAAATAACAAAAACATTATGTTAATTTGAAATTTTTTCGTTTTTTTTTATAAAATATGGAACTTTTTATCTATATAAAGCCGTATTTATTTATTGGGAATAATTATTGTTATTGTTATAGTTAATATTATGTTTTAACGACGGATATCACTTACTCTTTTACCGATTTCTACAGTAAATTTACAATATTTTTCAGCTTAATTTTCAAATCGGGAACTTCTTCCTTTTGACTATTGCAATTAATGCCATCCAATTTATCAAAAATAAAATATAAACATAAAATAGTAAAAAAATCTGATTTGAAAATAAGTTAAGAGCGCTATTGTTAAAATAATGTCGTTAAAATTACTCGTATGGGGAAAAATAACGAGAGAAGTGGCGGCAAAATAATGGCGGATGAAGAGATAATGATGTTAAAAATTAGGATAACAGAAAAGTCGGATTGGGAAATCGACGGATATAGAAGGCTTACTATATTTCAAATATCAGCTTTAGTAATAAATAAAAAAACAGAAACAATTCAATTTAAGGAATGTAAAACCTTTATACAATAATAAATAATATTTATTTATAGTTTATAATGTTTTGTAATATTTATAATAAAGATAAAAAACACTATAATCTAATGAATGTGGTATGTAATAATAAATATAATATTATTTTTAATATTTTATAGCGATTTATATTTATTTATAGTATTTTATTACGCTACGTAATGACGTAATTTGTAATTACGAAACATCATTTTATTATTTACTATCGTTTATTTTTGAAATATTATTAAACGAAACTGGTAAATTACTTCATATGATATTATAAAATTCGAATATACAGTATAAAAATATATTCAAATAATTTATAACATGTAAATAAACTAGTTAATTCTCTAATATGTACTATAAAGAAACGAATGATTTCCACCTGAAGTTCTCGAATACAATCCTCGTTTTTTCAGGAGGATCCGAGTTCGACTCTCGGTTTGCATGTTTCACTTCACTAGCCAGATCCTATCCAGTTCGCTGTTTTATATGCCTGATACCGTATAGATTATCGTATCATGACAAAAAAATTATGAACTTAAGTAACCAGTATTATGCAAGTATTTGCATTAATTTGCAGCTATACAGTATAATTCTTCTTTTGTTTAAATTAGCAAATTTTTCGATTAGACAAAAGGCTGAGAATTACTATTAATATTTTGGTAAAAATATAAAAAGTGAAAAAAGAATATTTATTATTAAAATCACTATTAAAAACTAAAAATTTTTCTTTATGACCTTATAATTGTTTACGCATAAAGTTTGTATATATACATATATATCCAATATAGACCCCTATAATAATAATATTTAAAAATTTTATTTAGAATCTTTATGTTTGTTCTTTCCGAATAATTATATTTGTATAATATAGGACTATAATTTTAGCTTTTCAGATATATTCAAAATGATAAAAATACGATATATCATTTTATAAAAATATGAAAAAGTAAAAATAGTGAATAATCTGAGAAAATTTCAAGATCATCAATTAATAATGGAATGAATTTCAAAATTCTACCTTTAAATATTATTTGAATTATTAAATATTGTAAATCGTATAAAAAATACAGTAACTTCTGAAGGAAATATATTGAGGAATACTGAGTAGTAAGAATTTATACAAGACAAGAAAACGCGTAGTAATGCATGAAATGAAAGAAATCAAGAATAGAGTGGAAAAATATTGACTTTTACTCTTCTTCAAAAGAATGTTTTGAAGAACAAGAAAAAGTTTTAGAAACAACTGTGATGAATGGGAAAGGAAGAGGAATAAGTGTTTTCACAAACAGTTGTATCAGAATGGTTTTGAAGGGATAAAAAGTGCAAGACACACAGAATACGCATATCTTTATTGCACTTTTCGTTATGTAAATACAAATTTATTGTTTATTCACAAACATTCATATCGCATAAATATATGAATATTATATAATAATATTTAATATATATTATTATCATAGAAATATTAATATCCTATAAATTGGATATGAATATTTCTGAAGTATATAATCGAAGAATGAATGATAAAATATTTGATAAAAATGAAATGATCATAAGTTTATTCATGAAACTTATATTAATATGATATATATAAATAGAAATATCAAAATTATAATAAGGTATTTAATAATAGATTTTCAATAATATACGGACAGCATAACGATGCATATTGTTCATAACAATTTGACGAATGTAATACAACTTATCGTTTTTTAGGAGTATTATAATTAAAAAAGAATTTTAGGAAAATTTCGTTAAAGAAAGTATAAATATTGATTTATACGAATTTGTGAAAACAGAAATACAAGTTTATTCAAGGAGAATTGCATGAATCTATTTTTATTTTATGCATGAGAGTGGAGATGATAATGTTTACAATATAGCTGAACGTGAAAATAAAGTTTAATGAAATTAAATAGAAATAACTTATAGAAAAAGTTTCTTTTACATGGAATAAATTTAACTTTTCGATTTTATAAAATAAATATACGATATCAATAGAACTTTTGGATACATTTGAAGGTATATGTTTTATATATGTTTTAGTACTTTACTGATACGAATATGTTATCAAAAATATTCTTTTATTGATTTTTATATATAATGTTCGAATTTTTAGTTAATATTAGTAAAATATAATAAATTAAAATACTTAACAATGTTATATATTTCATATTATATTTACAACGAAAGTAGAAACAAACTGGGAACTTTCATGAAGATATATACAAGCAAATAAAGAAAATTCGGTAAATTTCAATGATGAAATCTTAAACTACATTTTTTTAATTATTTCTGAAATAAAACATTAATAATTTAGATTTCGAAACATTTTAAACTTCATTTTCTATGCAATTTAAAATGAATATCGATAAATGTAATCATGAAGATGCACAGTGATTGTTAACATTGATTATAATTCAAGCTACGGATATATCACATATTTTTACGTATATCGTGAATCGGGGAAAGTTGATCAACTTTTTTTCTGACTCTAAAACTCATATTAAATTTGAATATTTTTATTTTATATTTTTTGTGCTTAAATTACGAGGGTTTTGCATACATGGCTCAATCAAAAACTTAGAAATAACAATCGGGTCATGATTTATAATTTAAAAAAAAGTTACAAGTCATCTCGGGATAAGATGCTGTTGCGTTTTTGGTGATATTCACTTTAATAAATAGCAAAAATGAACTCTTTACTCATCCAATAAACTTCTTGTTCACTATACCAGGTATATTTTAATAGAATAAATTATTAAATTCTATAAAATGAAAAGAATTAAATAAAATCAGATATTTAGGTATCGTATATACGATGGCCAAGTTGCGATTCGTGAGCCACATGCGACTCTTTGGTACTTTTAATGTGGCTCCATATCATGAAAATCAAGATTTAATATAGAATAATCTCTTTTAATTAAGAAAGCTGTAGAAATTGTCCAAATAAAATAAGCTATTCCAAACTAATAGAAAATGGATTTAGCAATTTTTCTAAACTCTTCATATACAATTAGCATTAAACATACAACGAATTATTGCCCATGCCATCGTCATTTTTCTATAATCTCATTTTTAACGTCCTATAAGGTAGGTATAGGCTTACCACATATTTGTGAAGCATTGAAGCAATTCATGCCTCCTTTATTTATATGTTATACTACAAGTTTTAAACTTTCTTCGAACCAAAGACCTCTGCTTGAGTCCTAATATATATTCTTATCATTTAATTTATGAAAACAAATTATAAATACAAAAATTTAAATTAGGCATCTAATCCTGAAGCAAAAATTGCCATCTTTCCTATTGAGCGGGTGAGATGCAATTTTTAATCACGTGATTTAAAATGGCAACATTAGAACGACATCAAAACCAAAGTATTCTTTAAAGTATCCAATACACATTAAATATATTACTTTTTACTATGCTGATATTATTACGATTAATAATAATACTTCAAAAAATGACTGTATGATTTTTGATGAAAATTCCAACACACACTGGGAATTTTTCGATTTCCATTGCAAGTAATTGATAATCTGATAATAGCCATCTTCGATATTTTTGGTAGGCTTATAGAAGGTTATATTAAACCACTTTCTATCGCTACCTATCTAAAGACTAACGAACTAGACAAAAATAAGCTACTTCCCCCGATTACCATAGATACACTGTAATCCCGATTCACTATAATCATAATTATTGTAAAGTAAAACTGAACTAATACTCATGAAAAGTCAAATATATTAATAAAGAACATCAAATATTGCCTCAGAATAGTCTGTGTGAAGATTTATGCGATTCATTCTTATTTAATCAATTTATCATAACGTATATGTGCAAAGTATCAAATATTTATCAGATTCTGAAGATGATGAAAAGATGAAAATGGAATAAGTACAGAAGAATTGCGTGATTTCATATGTAAACCGAATTACGCAAGATGAATATAAGTTCTGAATAAAAATAAAGATATTTTAATATGAAGAACAGTAGTTAGACAAAAATGGAAACTGCTTGCTCATGAAATTATATCATCGGTATTAAAAAATTTAAAGTTATAAATTTTAATAAGTACAATAGTTGAATATATATTAGATATAAGTCTATTATAGAATGCAAGTAATGCTATGGAGTGCAAATTCTGAGACGAATACGCATAAGATTAAAAACGAATAAAACCGAATAAATAGATTCTTTTTAATTGTTCTGAATAGATGGAAGGAGTGATTGAGAAGGAATTTGAATATATCCTTTTATCCAGTAAAGCAGAAGTAATCGCGGGAAAAGAAAAGTAAAGAAGGTTTAAGAGAAGTATTGATTAAATGGAACTGTCAAGATCCGAAAGAAAAGAAAATTATGTATATATTTAAAAAAAAGAAATAAAACTGGATATGAATATGATAATTATATTAATGAATTTCAATACTAGTATTGTATACCTAAACCGGAACTTTGCTGCGAAATTCATCGATTAATATGTACAAAGAATATTATAAATTGTCCTGAAAAATCTTGATATCTTTCTTACAATAAAATGTACGGATTGAATTTACTATTAATAGGTTGGGTCATTAAATTATTGCAAATTTAAACTTAATCAGATCGGTTTATATGCATTATCTCTTATTAAGATTTCAAGAATTATTTTGAAACTATGAAAGATTTTTCAGTTTCTCAAGTTTTCCTACATCTATGGATATTTGAGCTGAATTTTTAGAATATTAAATAAAATTCAGATAATATTTATGATTTATAAAATGATTTTTATAATTTTACTAAAATAAAATCTAAATTTAATCTAGGCGAAATTTATTCCCATTTCAGACTTAATTCAAATTGATTAAAAAAAGGTTTTCCTGAGTCTTATTTTCTGTAGAGTTTTTCTATCAAGAAGTAAATGTGCTGCTCCTTCAGAATAATTTTTACTGCAAAGAAATGAATATCTGCAAGTAAGCTACCTTAACGGGGAATAAGTTTTCTTATTGCGCGACAAAATTCGTCAAAAATAAAACTCATAAAAATCTTATTAAAATGAGTTTGGAATAAACTAACAATGGAGGAAAGTTTTTCGTTAATAAAAACAAGATATTCTTCGTAGACTTTTAAAATTACAAAAATTTATTTTTAAACTGTAATTACTATATGAATTTCGATTGAAATTCTGCTCAAATATAATATATATATATATATAAATCGTCATTAGAAAAATTCTTAAAATAAATATTAAGCATAATAATGACGGGATACGTTTATAACTTGGACACATTCTATAGATTTTTTAAGTTAAGGATCAATTCAGAACTTAAACATAAAGTGAAACAGTATTTACCTGTATTTATGGATGTAAATAAAATAATACAAATCCTGACACGTATTTTAGAAACATCTGTGCTATTCATACATATTTACATCTTAAAAATAAGAAAAAACAATTCTATAAAGTACCTCACTTTCTAAGCGTCACAGAAACAATGTATTGTATATTTATTGTCTATTATTTAAAAAAAAACTTAAATATTTACCTATCTTAACAGATAAATATGAAATAATATTTATCTATTAAGATAGTTAATATAAAAATCATAAATGAATATTAAATAAGGTCATAAAATGTATTGATATTTGAACATAAATTATATACTTCGAGTCAAACTATATCAATCTATATAAAAAAAAAAATTCATAAAA
>WUQG02421451.1:0-45193 GCA_011317285.2 Androctonus mauritanicus | reverse complement strand
CTATACATACTTCAGTGCTGTCAGAATTATAGTATAATATTTCTGTAAATATGGAAACGTGAAGATGTCTTCGAAAAACATTAAGAGAAACAAATGTCTAGCGTAATCTGCAATCACTGCTGCTACTGTAACATATAATATACCTATAATACACATGCACCAATTAGTTATGATGGAAAAGCCTGCATCAATAACCAACTACAAATATTATTGTTAAACATACTCCTGGCAATAATTATTTATACAACGTCTAGTATATAAATTGTAGAAAAATATAAATAATTTTATTAAAAATAATTTATTAATTATAAAGTATCATACTTGTTTACATAATTTAATGAATAAAATATATAGCGCAGTAATTATAAATATTTATATATATATTATTAATTAGAAAATAGAGAATAACGAGAAATTAATAAGATTAACAATATTTTCTCTTTATTAATTATTTATTTTATCAAAATGTTGTATTAAGTTATCAGTTGATAAGAAGAAAATTGAATAAGAAAATAAGAAAGTCTAATTTTTACATATAATGGAATTTTAATTTTTCACTGTTGGTGAGTGTATAGTCAGTCTTTTAAGAAAATGGAAAAGCAAAGTAAGATAAAAAGTTTTATAATCAGTCTACACTGTGTGAATGCATTTTCGATTTGTTTTCAAAAATTGATTAATGAAAATGGCTCCATTTTCCTTTCTCGTTCTCTTCCCGTTTTCATGTATTCAATGTTTTATATTTTGGATAAATTTTTCTTTAAGTAAAAAGTAATTTTTTGCATATAAACATCTTTCTTTTTGTTTTGTTTTCATTCTTTTTCTTTTATTCTTTAGAATATAAATGTGTTTTCTGGCTGAGAACATCTGAAAACAATTAAGAAAAAACATTTTAGATATATAAATAAGATAATAAAAATATCGAATTCTGTTAACATATTTTTATAAATTATTATACAGAATAGAATTTTTATTTTTATAAAATTTATATAACATCAGTTCAGTATTAAAAAATGGCGACGTTCTATATGTAATTTTAAATTTATATTATTATATACAAAAATGCCGTATAAAAAGAAAATTACAATGGCTATTGTATAAATTGTCCAGCGGAAATATTTTAAACATACCAAAATTAACGTTTCTACTCGGTCGAATCGCATTTTTGGATTGCATTCTAAAATTGCATTTTCCTTCTTAAATTCAATTGAAAATCGATTGTTATAGTTGGTTGATCAGCAGTGGTGATTAGGCTACTGGGATCTGAAAATGGAAAACTGAAATCATACATAGAAAAGTATAAAATTCAAAGAGAATTCACGATTTTAATTCTATTTAAAGTCTTAATAAATATTAAATAAAGCAACTAATGAATTTATTAATTTGCTAATTATTTACCTCCAGTTGTCGACGAGTTCAAAAAAAAGATCTTCCAAAATATTCTTGATTTTTCTTTTCCCATCGGCGTAATGTTTCTTACTATCATTTGTTACACTATAATTATTTATTTCTTCTGCAAACTTCTTCTTCTCATTTTATTCAATTCTCTTACGAATGATTTTATTTCTGTGGATTTTATTCGATTAAAAAAAAATCGAAACTTCACATCATTGGTTTTCTTTATTCTGTGAAATCTGATGAAGTGAAAATTGATTAATATATTTGAGGAAGATCATCCGGAGGAGGAATTTTCTTCCATTTAGCTTAAAGAAAGCAATTAAAAAAGAAGAGAATACCGATTTTTCTACTTCAATCGAATCAATGTTTACAATATTACATCGTGTTATAGTGCATGTGTGTATCTGTATGTCAAACAATTTTTTTTAAGTCAAACATTTGAGTTTTTTTTTAAATTATTATAAGTCGCATAAAGTTGGTAAATAGTAGCAATCGTATAAAATTGTTATGTAAATCTGTTTCCAATAATTTCTTAATATTCCGAGCGAGAATAATGACGCATTATAATTTTAAGTTGGAAGTTAATTCGCAGGTGATCTAGATTCCTATTGCGCATGTATAAATCGATTTTATTCTCCGGCGCTCACTTTTTAGCAAAATGAGCGTTGGCAAACTTCAAAATGGAAACATCCAAAAATATTCACGTGATCAGAGAATGATTGCCAAGACAGAGAATGCCCTCTGGCACGCAAGAACTACATCTGCGGCATCATCCATCCCACGAGCTGTCTCATCATTCCAATTTTATATTTTCATTCCTAAAAGGGGATAATTTTCATTTAACAACCTTAAAAATATACAAATGTTTACCATCGATTTCTAAAAGTAAAAGTTTAATTTCGGATATAGTAAAGAGTTAATTAACCTACATTAACACTTCATACATGATAGTAGCCATTGGAGTGCAACGTAAATACTCCATAAGTGAAACAAAGTTATCCAAGGTGTTCTCTACCATTTAATAACCTCCTTTAAGAAAAAAAGAAAATGGCTTTTCTGGTTGATACTTTTGAATTGTGCGATTGCGTGATGATCTTTGCTAACACGATGAACTGTGCTGAACAATAACAAATTTGATCACATTGATTTATTCGATTATTATGTGAATGCTGACGTTGGCTTTTGGGAACTGCTATTCTGCAAAATTGAAAAGGAGTTAAATGCAAAATGCATGTTAAGCTAATTTATTTTATATAAGTCATTAGGTCAGAATGCTACAGGCATTATCGAGTGTTTATAAGGATGTATGAGTGATTTTTTACACTCTTAACTGTGGCTGGACTGATTATCATTCGAGATAAAAACAGATAATTTTTTTTCTCTTCAAAGTACTTTAGACTATAAAATTAATTATCTATATTATATTACAACATAGAATAAAAAAATATATGAGTATATTTATTTCGTAACATTTAAATTATTAATAACCATTATAATTTTAGTACGAATTTAATGATTCATGCTTAATAATGAATTTTGATTTATTCATTAAAAAATCACGTCGAATAATTAAATTTAAAATAAATAAAGATAAAACGTAAAAATAATTTATTCTAGTTAATTATTTGTGAAATGATTTAGCGAATTTTACCTTATAAAATTTAAATATTTTTATATGTCGATTTATTATTAATTCATGTCTTTAATTATAAATGATTTATAGTTTTCGAATATATATTTTGAAAATTAAACAACCAAGAATACATAAGCTGTAATTAAGTCACATAAAAAATATTTTTCTCTAATTTTTGTTTGCTCGATATATTTGTTTTAATTCCCTTATAACTTTACATATGCAAATTATACTACAAAATTGTTTTCTGTTTTCATATATTATGTTTACTCTCTAATGAATACAACACTGAACGTAATTTTTGACTCAAAAACATTTTTCTACTAGGATATGTTAACCATATATAATATTTCGATTAGGCACAGAAAATGATTATTAATCTTCATTTTTTCCCTACAACAATTTGAATTTTGCAAGCGATTTTAGTTGAATTCCCTTAGAAACAAAACATTTGCAATCTGCTAACGTATGCGTGTCATCGTTTCTCCCATAAGACTTTTAAACTAATGACTCAATTAATGCCAAATTTCATAAAATTTGTAAATTCTCTTTAACTTTCATTACATAACAAGATGCATATCAAATTGACGATAAACAAGTTAAAATTATAATAAAAACAGCAATGAAATTATTTAGCGCATATATAAGTATTTATTTTTTTAAAGGCCGATAGGAAAAAAAAAATGCTATGTTCGAGAAGTTCTTTCGAAAGTCAGAAACTCAAAATTATCGAAATATGCTCCACTCAAGTGCAATAAACTGCGAGAAGTGAACAGAAAAAAATATATAAAATTTAGGAAAAAAAAATAACAGATGAATCTAAACTTTTCATAATTTTTTAATAAAAAAAATAAATTATTAATATATTTGAGTTAAACGTTTATTAAATCAAATAGTAAATATTAAAAAAAAATTAAAAGTGTTTAAGTAAATTCTTTTAGAGAAATAATTTAAAGAACTTCATTCTTATTTATCAGAATCGTTAAAAATTAAATTCTTATATACTTTCTAGAATTCATGAAATATTATAAATATTTCAATCATAAAATGTTGAATAATAAATGACAAAATAATAAGTGATAAACAACGTGGTTTCTTGTCATGATGGCGAGTAAATAATTGAATGAGCTTATATATAAAGACAAAATCGAAGTAATTGCAATAAACTAATTCATGAACCTTTCCTGGTCACAATTATAGTTATTGGTGAACGTAATAACTTGTTGACCTCTAATCTTATGGAATAGTAGTAGATGATTAAGAACACATCCGCTTCATTCAATGTTTTTTTGATCAAAGATGGAATTGTTTCTGAAATCGTAGTTTAAATGCAAGAAAATAAAAATACAAATAAAGATGAGAGAATTTTCTATAAATTGGACAATTATATCAAAGAAAAACGAATTAAATTGATTCATTTGCATATATAATCATCAACAGAAGAGATAGATTACTACTACTGCTACTCTTTCTTTAAATTGGTCGTTTAAAATAATTATGGTAATTAGCATAGGAGTATCTCATAAATCTATAAGGCGAGACAGGTTGATTTTGACGTTATTCATCAATAAAAACACGATTATTGTTATCTTTACTGT
Organism: Androctonus mauritanicus; assembly: GCA_011317285.2. Taxonomy (NCBI): domain Eukaryota; kingdom Metazoa; phylum Arthropoda; class Arachnida; order Scorpiones; family Buthidae; genus Androctonus; species Androctonus mauritanicus. Next base: position 40,567 of record WUQG02421451.1, on the reverse strand, counting down.
TTATGTGCCTGCTCTAACTTTTATAGATACTGGTGCGATGTGGTTCATGGTCGACAGCTGGTGATGTACGAAATTCGTTATTTTATGATCACATCCCAAAATATTATATTACCGTGTCACTAAAGTTAAAATATAAATTATAAAAGTCGAGAAAGATTGCTAAATTTTTTAGGCAGGACGTACTTTAGAATTTATTGTTTCACGTATTACGAATCGCTTAAAATTCTTTATATAGATAATATTGTCATGCCTTTATGTAAAAAACAATCGCAAAAAAACCTCAAATGCAACTATAATCATTATTAATTTATTCTCGTTTTTTTTAGAGAAGATGCAATTTCTCAAGAGAGAACTTCTTAAAACCTAACAACCAATTTGGCAACTTAACTTTAAGATGTTTACGAACCTTCAAATGCTTATTTGATATTTTTGTACATCTATCTGAGAGAGAAATCAACATCTGCAAAAATTAAGTTGACAAAGGTGGAAAATGGTGCAGACATATCCAATATCGAAATTCACTTCTTCGACTAAGTTGGTAAGCAGTGAATGACTCATCATCCCATCTTTACCCATATACCTGTTTCTTACATCGAGAAAGTGTTTATGCAAAAAATTATTCTATTAACCAAATTTGAACTTCTTTAAAGCTTATGTTAGAAAAACAAATTTCTAAATTGATATTTTATAAAATCAAGCCAACTTTTAAAAATAAAATAAATCTGAAACTTGGAACTATATTAATGGAAACTTACGACTTTTTAACGATTTCTGAAATTAGAATGTTAATTATATGTTCTATATTTAGTAAGATGATAACTATAAATATATTCTTCATTATAATCTTTCATTAAATTAATCATCTGAACTGATAATTATAACATTATAAATCTCGATATAAACATAAGTTACTATGGCTACTTTATACTTATAATTATTATTTTATCACCATATTTTTAATTTTATCGTATTAATTTTTTTATGTGGTTTAAATATATGAACTGGGATATTTGCTAATATAAGTGTTAAACAATTCTAATTTGGAAAACAATTTATTCTGACGACTGTTACACATTAAACATAGTTTGCGATAGCAATTAAGAGTGATTCGGTCTATTTAGTTTATAAAATAGCATAATAAATTAGAGATAGTTAATTGCTAGAATGCATCCGGGAGAAAAGCAAATATGGCATCACAAGCTATGTTTTTCGCTTGATTTGAAACCATTCATCCACCGAAATGGTGCAATCATATTTTCTCTCTCTCTCAGCATTTCTACTAACACACATACACACATATATAAATATACACTAATGAATATATTTTAGGAACAGGTATCATCCAAAAATAAGAAGTTTTTCTCTTTGTTTTCTCATTCGTTCGCGAAAGAGGAAGAAAAAAAAATTTTCTACAGGAAAAGGAGGGAGAGAGATTAGAGTTGAAGCCCTACACTTGGCAATGGTTGCTACATCAGCAAACGTCTTCAGTTTGGAAATAGGACATGCATTCGGCTGTCTGCCAGATGGATAGAACAGAATCGAAATGCCTCACTGTCTAAATTTTTTTCATTTATATTTTAACATTTTTATAGTTCTCTAACCAATTTTATAAATGGGATAACGTCATAATCGATTTATCAGTTCCAAAAATATCTATCCAATTAAACGTTTTTTAATAACAATAAAAATTCTTTTTTTTTTAATATCTAGTATAATATTTTCTTATAAATATACAATGAAGTTTGTTCTATATATATAACGTTATTGATGAAGTAATAATAAACTTTAAAAAGCTTATCTTTCGCTTGAATTAATTCTATTTAATTATAAGCACTTAAATTGAATGGAACTAAATATATTGTTATTATTATTATTATTATTATTACATATAATAACATTAATAATATTATAATCCCCTTAATGAAAATTTATAAAATTAATATTAATTTTAATAAACGTCAATTATAATAATTTTGTTTAATGGCTACTTCCAATAATCGAATGTTTAAATGCATTTATTATATTTAAAGTATATAAATCATTAACACTGAAGTATAAAATATGTAGAGTAATCTTGTACAGTTTGCAAATTCGTAGTTTCGAATATATTAGATAAAATTGCATTTCTGTTAATGTTAGATTAATCTATATAATTCTCTCTCTATATAAATTACTGATCTTGGATAATAGAATATAATTTCGCTGCATCACCTATTCAAAAACCTATTTATTCGAAACAAGAATGCAATGAAATTAATTATAAAATATTCCTAAGTATGCTATAGGCATTTTACTTGATAAATGGAACATTTCATTAATATATACGCGTTATTAATACTGAAAACAGTTCGTTGTAGCGATATATTAACAGCAGATATATATACTGTACTCGAATTTTAATATATATCATTCTTCCTTTATCAAAACTTATTATGCACGAAATAATATTGTTTTTCTTCTTTTCTCTTCATTAAAAATGCATTTTTAATTAATGAATACCATTAATTTATAGTCCTTGATTAAATACTTATGCATGATTAATAATTTTTCGAAGTTATTCATTTTTATTTTGGAAATATGATTATCAATGATTAATAAATCTGTACATACAACATTTGAAATTAAAAATTAATTTTTGAAAACAATCGACTCTTTTTAATATTTTAAAATTAATCGTTATGCATTTTCCTGTATATTCTTTTACTAAATTATATAATAAAACAATATACATATTTATATTGTGACTCAGAATAGCAATTTTTGTAGATTTTAATCTTTCAAAACAAATTTTTTTATGTACCTACGCCTACAGTCTAATTATTTATCCATTAAATTCAGAGTACAATTGTTTAGTAATAATAATAATAATATATATATATAGCTATACATTTATATTATAGTAAAACTTAATAGTTTAGAGGAAAATATAAATTTTAAATTGAAAATAAATTACGGGATATAACATGGTTTTTAATAAATACATAAATCGTGTTTCAATAAAATCCATTTATTTAATGGAAATTTTAAAATATTAAAATTCTGTTTATTTCAATAGAAAAATTCATATATATATATACATATACATACATATATATTTATCAATTTATTTTGAAAATATTCTATTCTGTTTGAAATTTACATTAAGATGATTGATCGATTTTTATGTACATAAAAGAAAATTGTATTTTTAAAAGTAAATAATAGATATATCGAATTTTGAATTCGAATCTTAAATTATTATTTGATTAATGGAAAAAATCTTGTTATCAAGATTCGCAGATACAATTTTTCGCATCATACACTTCATTTTCATTCATTTTTATGCCGTGTTTATCATAGTTAATTTTTACTGTTGGCGAGCGTATTTATCTTCAAAGTATTTATTTATAACTCTCAATCGAGCTATCTAAGTCCTTTTTTTAGTATTCATTTTATATATATAGGCCTATATATTTGATTATGACATAATAGAAAGAATTATAACTTTGTTTACTCTCCGTTTGATTTTTATACGATTTTCTATTTAAGTCTCCGTAAAATACACTTTAATTTTAACAGCTAAAAATATTTCGTGAATATTTACATATTCAAAATTTTGAATTTTTTATCATCATCATAGCTGTTAAGCTCTTTAAAATACGATTATTGTTTCGTTTTGAAGGATTAAAAACGTTTACTTTATAAAATTTCCTTTACATTATTTAATATTTGATATATTTCACGTATATTAATAAATAAGTTTATTTTAAAATGAAAGCTTAATTCTAAAAATAACAGATAATGAATGAACAAAGCGAAAAGTTGAGCGAAAACTAATAAGGCTTTAAACAGTATTTGTCGTTAACATTAAATTTTGTCAGATGGAAGTCTAAGATGATAAAAATCAACACGGATTTTTCTAACTCAATTTATACTGATTTTAATAAATTAAGCTACTTTTAAGTCACTAGGTTGCTATTCAAATACGACAAGGCTGACCTGAATAAGTAATGATTTGTCAGCATAATGTTTACAACTGCACCACCTGCTTAGCAGCAAGTAACCTAGTGAAACAATTTGCAACTCGTCACAGAATCATAAGCCAAGATAAACGACTCTTTTCATCAGATAGTTTTCATTTTATAATTTTCGGATAAGTATGAGTTCTAAAATTTATTAAAGTTGGTCTCTTGCTCCATTACGACTGTTCAAATAGAAAATAACGAATAGGCATACTTACTAAAATTTTTAGTTAAAATTCATCATTTCGTCTGTTAATAATACTTAGAGGTTTTTTAAACTTACTTTTAATTATAAATACGTGTTTTATCTGTAACCATTATCATAATCTAACAAAAACATAAGTCAAGTTTTTACCAGTAGAAATTCAGTGTTAAAGCGATATTTTTTTAGTTAAAAAGGCCATTTAAATGACTTTTTTAACCACACCTTTCATACGATAATAGTTTTAAATATATAAAATTTTTAAAATTTCGAACCCTGATATCTAGTAAGGAATTATGTGGAAACTTCAAAATCAGTATGCTTTAAATACTTTGGATAAAAAAGAACGACCGTCTAAAATTTGAAGAAGTTTTTTCTTTTGAGATATTCTGCGGAGATCTAATAGCCAGAAAGACGTTAAAAGTAATTACATAAAGACCATTTTTATAAGATATATAGTACCTAAGATCCTTTCAAATGAATATAATGTCATTAACGTGCGACAAATAGTTTTAGAGATGTTACCATTTTAATTTTTTGAATAGCTGTCATTCTTTTTTTTTTTCGAGTGACCGCCATTTTGTAACGAGGTCAATCAGCATCATCAAAATTAATAAGTAGTTATCTTGTATATACTCTATGATTTTTAGTTCTTTTGTGGATGGAGAGAATAATAAATGTACAAAGTGAATATATGAAGCAGTTTTTTTTCCACAAAAAATTGTTTTTTTTCCATAAAAATTGCTTATATACTAACAATAGAAAGGTGTTAAATAACAGGAATATAAATAGAAAGAGGAAATAAAGAGAGTTTATTAACAATATACAAGAATTTATTAAAAATACTCAAGAATTTACTAAAAAAAAAAAGAAAAACAAGAGATAATTGTTTAAGTATATTCGATATATTAAAAGAAAATTTGAATTATAATTATCTGAACGTAATTAACTTCATTACTCATTAGAACTGTAAATTTTATTATTTGAACGCATTATTTTTTCTATTAAGCATATTTATCTTTAGAAAAAAATTTTCTTTTTACTGTTATTTTTTTAATACCACTTTATTAAAAAAATGAATATAATTAGTAAAAATATTGATAAAAATGCAAAGAAAATCTGAAATTTTCACTTATATTTTCCATGTATTATATCTTTAATTATAGGCGTATATCTGTTATTTTGGTTAGACTTGCTGAAACAACTAAAAATGTTTATAATAACTATTTCAATTTATTATGTATCAAATTACATGTCATAAAATATTCATATTTGAAATATTATAATCTTTCACTGTGAAAATTCTTAATGCATTTTCCCCCTTCTTAAATACAGAGAATACGGTTTTATAATAAAAGAGTTTCAATATATCACCGTTACTTCTTTAGTCAACATTAGAACATTATTTAAATCAAGCATTTTGGAAGCAAATACCTAAAATGAAATTCATTAACATAAATAGTAGATGATCACATGGCTGATGTAGCACAGGCTCGTTTGCCTAATGTGAAAGAATAGCAGCTTCTCCGAATATCCTTGCAGGACAGTGCAAGTTAGAATTGGTCGATTATGTTTGCAAATTACAAGGCAAACTGTGCGTAATGGAGGAATCTTGCAATATACAGTACGCATTACATTCGATCTTTCCACACAATACTTCATTCACTGAATAAAACAATTATATGCGTAAAATAATACGTAAATAAATCATATTTTGCAATTTCGCTATTTTATTCTTATCATTCTGATACTTATTTTTTTATTTTAAATAATGCGATATTGCAAGAATGTTTCTTAGTATTTATGCATATACATATATATATATTGTATTTGTTGTCATTTTTGTTCTTAGCTATTTTCTATGTTAATAAAAACGTTTAGACAGGAAATAATTGTTTGCTTTTTTCTTGACTATGAGATTTTTTTGAAAATGCATTTGTTATATTTTCGACTCTAGTAAGCATAAGATAAATAAAAATATTTTATATAAAATGTATAGTTTTTTTAATTTTTAATTCGTAACATTGTTGTAGTTTATGTGGAAAATTTGTTCCGTGTTTTTTTTTTTAATTCAGTTTATATTTTATAGTTAAGTTGTAAATTTTTTTTATTGATTTTGAATTTTAAAGAATCTTCTTTAATCTTCGTTTTTTATTGGAAAATATATTTAAAAGCATTTTTTTCACAATAATTTACTTATAAAAATATCATGTAAAAGGATTTAAAAAATTATTGAGTAGTTTTAAATATTATCAAAGTTTAAATTTTTTATAAGCAATTAAACTTGAGCTTTTTTGATTTTTTATAATAAAATTACGAAAATTTATTTAAAATATTCTGGTAAAACTTATAAATTCTATTTACGCTAAGTTATGAATATTTATTTCTAAGTAAAAATTACGAGTTGGTTACATAATTATCGTTATTATAAATGAAACGGTTTAATTAAATTGGAATTTAAAGAATAAAACGAAAATATTAACATAAATTAAAAGTAAAATGGACAAAACTTTTCAAGTAAAGTTAAAATGAATGATAATTCCAACCAAAAACTCATAAATTGTACTGAATATAGGCTAAGTAAAACAGAACATAAAAATTTTTGCAAGGAATATTCAGACGAATAAGCACTTACATAAACGCTGAGCATAATATTTGCGTTAAAAATCAATTTGCTGATCAATAAAACTTGGTATTATAAAGTAGAATGTATTAATTTTTCTAATGGAAACAGATTGAAGGCTTCACTTTTTCATTTCCTATGGATTTAAGGTAAACTTGAGATAGCTGAGTGCAGTGCATTAATCCTTTCTAATCCTAAATTTATTTTTATGCCTTTTATGGGACAGATGTCGTTATCGATTCCAAACATAACGCTTCTTTTTAAAAACTTTTCAACTGGATTTAAAACCATTAAAACAGTTAATTCAAAAATTATACTCTATAAAAGGTGTATCTTATATGAAAAAAAAAGAAAGAAAGCAAGATTGAAGTCAGATCAAAATGACAAACGTAACTTTTAATGAAGAGAATTTCAAATTCCATAATTTTAATTTGAAAGAACTTTTTGGTTAAGAATAGCCATTTTATGAATTTTATTACATAATTAAATTCATTATCGATTTTCTAATTGTAATTACATAATGTGACTTTCTTTTTCTCTTAAATTAAGCCGAAAAATTGTACAAAACATCAAATTTTATGAAAAACTTTCAAGCATATTTCTAAGGGATAAAAACTCCAAGAAGATATTTTTAAGGAGATCAATATATGAATAAAGTTCAAGCATATTAAAGGAGAGTTCACTTATTGATCCGAGGGAGAGTTCCACTTTATTCAATATTTTAAATACAACTGATATTTCCTTTTTAAGGTATATACCTGGTTCGATTGATTCCAAATCATTACATGCCACTCGAAATGATCCTTCTTAACGATTAACTAATAAGTGACTTCTACTTCTATTAATCTCCTAATTTCCGTCATAGTCAGGAGCTTACCTCTTCATAATGGAAGTGTCCTTAGCGGTCATTTTGTCAATCGTTACTATAGCAACAATACAAATTCGGACACGCAACGTAACGTTTAGTTAATTCTTGCGGAATAAAAATATCCGAAGCGTAGAAATTTAATCGAAGCAAATATTTTTGTATCATTCGATAGAAGGACTAGGAATTTTCATTATAATATTACATGATATACTTTACTTTTACTCTATATATACGCGCATGATATCAATATCATCAAAGATTTTACAAATTGATTCCTCAACATTTAAATTTAATTTAAAAAAATAATAATAATTCTATCGTAATATTAATAATGCATTTTAGTTTAAATATATAAAATAAATATATTAAATCCAATTTTTTATTTATTTAAAAACAAAACAATAGCAAAATGCCTAGAGTTAAAAGCTATGTAGCAATAAATTTTGTAGCCTATAGACAGTATTGATTTTTTTGAACATCACAATCATTTTTGGCACTCACATATCATTTGGTTTAAGATAAAATATTTTCTAATTTCGTTTATCGAAATTAATACACATTTATTATTAATAATAATTTTTTTTATTAAATTTAATTGTTTTTAAACATATTTCCAAATGTAATATTTATTTTTCATACCGATTTTAAGCTCTAAAAACTGAGTTAAATGTCAATAATCCGTAAAATGACTTGTTAAAGATTTTTTTCATTATCAGCACTGGAAATATTTAATTTCGGATTCTGAAGAAATATAATAATTGAAACTACTTATATATGAGTACTGCAGGGCTTCATAGACTTAAAACATAGTAAATCATGCAAGAAAGATCACTCGCTATACGAAAACATTACCGCTAAACATTCTCAAAAAAGAAAAAATTCTTTCAGTGCAAAAAAGAATACTGAATTTAAGTTGGGATTGTATGCAAAAAATCTGTCATAAATTGAATATTCCGCCACAAAAATGCAGAACAAACGAATTATTTTCAGTATAGAACAACAACAAATTTTTTTTTATTTTCTATTTTAGTCATATCCCGTTCAAACGTTATAAAATTCGTTTTTATAAAAATGATATTCATCAATAAATTAACCTGCAGCTTGAAACTACTGTCACGCGAGGTTAAAGCTATTAATAATATATTTGAAAATAGTTTTTCCCCCCTTTCTCTCCATATTTGCATAAGGCAAATACATTCTAACTGAAAAAGCACAAAAACTTTTAGTTTTCTAATTTTTCAATAAAAATTTAATAAATTTTGCGCGAGTGATTTGTTAAGAAAACAAAATATATTTTATATTTTATATCGCTAACATCATTTAATAAAATTAAACTTTTTTTTGTTTTTTACAAATTATTATTTTCATGTAATCAAATTTATAAATAAATTAAAAATATATAAATAAACATAGAAATAAATTTATTATAGAGAAAACAATAAATTTATTATTATTTTTTAAAGAATTTAAAATTATATCAATACATCATCTGGTACCAAGAAAATAATTTTTTCTTTTTTTATATAAATGGAATTAATTTAATTTTGAAATAATAATAATAATAAAATTGATTAATACAATTTCAGGTATTTTATATTTAATTCGAATAATTTTTTATGTACAGTATTTTAAACAAAATTTTCAAACAGAAAATGGATAGCGTGTAATGCAGTAATGCCTAAAAATAGGATTATATAAAAATTTCAAATAGTCTTCGATTGAATATAATAACTACTTAGAAAGCTAAAATATTCTAAATTATTTAAATTATTTAATTTACTTCATAAGATTGACTTGACATAAATTAATGTATCCTATCTGTTATTTTATATTCTTTAAATTACATCTACATTCCATTAAGGTTTGACTCGATAAGACTCTTAACAGTACCGTGCCTACGTTGGTAGTATTTGAAACGAATTTCTTCCTTCAAAAAATCGGTGATTTCCTTCCTAAATATTAAAAATTCTGTTTTTAAAGTAGTGCTATCATAAAAAAAAGAGATAAAAACTAGTTAATTTTCTCTATATCAAGAAAACTAACTCTTGGTTGATTAAACGCTGGAATCAAAGTTCCCATTTCTCTTGATACGTGATGAGAAGTAAAAATAAAATACGCGATTTTAATTTACCGAAAGTATAAGATATGAATAAAGGTAGAGGCAATTTTCAACTTTAATGAATAAAAAGCGATAGAAAATGAGCCTATTTAAACAGCAGATTCAGTAACTGATCGTAACTGAAAGTTAAATTTGCATTTCGAAGAGATTTCCAGAACCAAAACTTTCATTATTTAAATATATAAGGCTAATATAAATGAAAATTTGACACTTAGCTCAGCATGTTTTCTATGCTGATTTCCTTTAACTATAATAAATTATGGTGACAATTCTAGATAGGTGTGTGTGTGTGTGTGTGTGTGCGCGCGCGCTATCTAAATACAAGACCATTAATAAAAATCCTTTAATAGTCTAAATAGCACGGTAGATATCCTTAATGGAAGATCAATATCAACTAAGAAAGATGAAGAGCAAAAGAGTCAACCCATTGAATTGATAACGATTCATTGTAAATATGATTTAAAATAAGGTGGGAAAGTTTCAATGTGACATGAATTTCAAAACATATTTTCCTCTTTTTTATATTATATAAGAATGCAAGATAAATCACAGTTTGCGTAAAAACGTAGTGTCAAGTCACATTGAAAGTATGAAAAACAAAAATCATTTTTCTTTCGTTTAGAAACACTGTTATGTAATTAAGTGAAGCAACAGAAATGTATCTACTATAGATAAGATAAAACTATGTAAATTAATGTCAGGAAGTCTTTTATAAATGGAAACTCCATACAATGAAACGTAGAATCAATAAAATAGCATATCCCGATCAGATTGCATATACTATATATCATGATATTAACCATACCTTTTTCCAATTTTTCTATTATATAAACCCTAATTATAGCCACAAAAATATTTTTTGTGTATAATTTGAATAGTTATTCAAGTTTATACACACAAAAAACCTCCATGGTAGCGGAAATATTTATGTCATTCTACTCAAAGACATATTGGTCTTTCGCCTGCCGTTTCCTGGATACAGCATCCACTCAATAAGTAAAACATCCCTTGAATTTTTGTGTTTATAAAGGGACAATGTATTCTCTTCGAGTTTCATGTTCAAATAGTGTATAAATCAGAGAGTTTGGCTAGTCTGCTTTTAGAATAATAGATTATTCAGATGCTGGTGCCTCTGTTTCAAAACAATTACGTTTATATCAATATTCTATCATAGTTAAATCTAAGATTTTTTTGTTAAATACACTTCGCAATTTTGACTGTAAATGCATTGTTTGATGCATTCAGTTCATTCTAGGAGTAGTCTATTATATATGCATATCGATAACATGATAAGGATCTCTTAAATAGCATATCATATCTACTGATAACACGATAAAATCTCTTTTATAAGTGGCTAACGTGTAAAAATTAAATGGAAAATTTTACGTGTACTATATATTTAAACACCTTACTATGCTTTCAAACATAATAAACAATATAAAGCTTCAATATTTTGATTTAAACTTTAATCCTTTTAATCTTTTTCAACTTACTAATTCGCCTTCGTTCAAAGCATTGCAGATTCACTTTATGCCTTACTTAAGTTTGTTAAGACTTAGTAAATAATATTTTTATACAGATTTTTGGATATGTTGCTGTTTTTTAAACTTAAAATATCCAAATAGCAACATTAACATCTGGTAAATATATAATAGCGCATCAATACTATAGAGACCTATTGTTTGAGATCCATATCGATTCATGAGGATTAAGCATCCTATTTTCGTGCTACTCGTCGAAAGATAGGCAAAAATTTTTACTCGATATCTTTCTTACTTGTTAGTTGTTAAAATATCTATTCACCAAAAATCTTATCTGCAATGCCAAAAAAAAGGAACAACAAAAAGCATGTCGAACAAACAATTTTCAAAATAGATAAGAGAAACAATGTCAAGCTCAAGTTAACGTTTAGCGAAAAAAAATCAAAATAATAGTTCGATTAGATTAAGTACGAATTTTATAATTTCTATATTTTCATTGCCGTGATAAATTATCATAACATATAATCACAGAAATTAAAAGTATCGATTATTCCGTACATAAAGCACTTTGTATCAAATTAAAACGAAATACTGTATTTGTATTGATAAATATAATCTTTAAATAAAATATTTAAATTAGATCTTTTAACATTATGTTTGTTTAATATCGTTCAAATTTTATATGGATTTAAATAAGTACGTAATTTAAAAATTTTTTAGACGATTAGAGAATTACCAAAAATAAATATAGGTATCTGATACGTTTTAAGAGAGAGAGATTGCATTTTATCAATCACGCTCGAATACAACTATAGATAGATTATGCATTAGTTACGGAAAATAAGTAAACAATCTAATTTTAAATAGAAAAATTGAAAATTTTAAAATTATTGAATAGAATTTATTCATCTACATATCTGAAAATATAAAAGCGTTTGTTTATTTCTTTAATCTAATGAATTTATCTACATAAAAATGAGATAAAAATAACTTCGAAAGTTGCGATCATTCTTCACTGACTCTTATTTAAAAATGAACTTCCTAATATAGAATTTGAACATTAAGTTCATTAAAAATTAATTTTTTGGACTGTAGGTTGTACAATTACATTAATTTCTGATGAGAACTAATTTTATCTGTTCAGAAAATGTAAAACCAGTAAAAAGAAGTATAGAAAGCATTTATTTATTATCACTGATAATTTAATATAAAATTAAAATATCAATTCTTCAGTAAATAATCTTATAGTTTGCATATTAAAATATATAAATGAAATATTTAATTTTTTTTTATTTAAAGCAGCCGAGAAAATAAAAGATTAATGAAACATCGTGGTATATAACGTAAAGTAAAGCAAATATTGAAAGTCTGTGACGTATAAAACATATCTAACTATTTTAAATATTTATGAATAAGCAAATGTTAGACATTATAATCAACTTTTATATTTTTTGACAATCGTCTACCTACAATAAGTTTGCATAGATTACATTTTAAATATTAATTTCGCATATTACGCGTTTAAATGTCTAGAACATTTTTTAAAAATTTAATCATCCTATAGTTTCCAAACATTATTAAATAAAATATGCAGAAGAGATACAAGTATCTTCATTACACACGTAAAAAAAATAAAAATAATTATTTTTAAACAAGAATTTACTAGTCAACTTAATAATATTACTTTCTAATTAACGAATTTAAAAAAAAAAATATATATATATATGTTAACCGAGTTTTATATCGATTATGTTATTAAATAACAAGATGATGATAATTAAAAAAAATTTTTAATATTATCATAATCTTAAAAACGAATTATTATTTTTTAAATTCCGCTTTATACTAGTTCTAAAAATAGAAATTTAATAAAATTTAAATATATAACTATTTTATATACGGAAAAAAATTCATAATAATAAAAATGAATATTCAACTCGTCAGTTATAATGTTGCAATGAAGAACAGTATGTGCAAATGAATGCAAGAGATGTGATTAAATATTTCATTCGCTGATTTAATAAAAATGAAAAGCGTACAAGGATAAATGATAAATTATAAAAATAAAATAATGATTTTTACGTCTTCTCATTATTCGTTTCACGATATTTTAATGAAAGATATGATATTTAAAATACTAATGAGACGTTTTGTTGTTTGGTGAATTATTGTCGCTGAATTAGTGGTTTGTGACCTCTAACTTACAGCTGTAAACACCACCTGTTCTTCCTTGAACAGAAACATAAATGCTTAATGCTATTTTTAAACTACTGCACAGTAGAGAAAGGCTATTAAAATATATTATGCAATATATATATATATTATTCTCGATAAATTAGCAATAATTATGTTAAAAAATGATGAGATATTCAAATTTTTATTGACAGCATATTTCGACATTATTTCCACGATAATCTCTTTGTTATTTTAAAATTTTTTAAAAATATATATCTGTATAAATATTTATTTATAATTTAAACAGTAATTAGCTTACTTTATACGCTTATTATTAATATATTCGTATAACTTCCCGTATGGAATTTTTATTTACAGTATATTTTTAGAACGGAACAAGTACAATTTAAATTATTTTAAAAATTAAGCTATTTTACATATAAATAATAAATTTAAATAAATAATTTTAACGTTTTAAAGATTGATCTTTTATATATTTATCGTAGATAGAAAGCAGAAAACAAAAAAAAAAAAAAAAATTCAAGATAATTCTGAAACGTTCCTCATGTTTTTTTTTTTTTTTGTATTAAAGAAAGATGGTATCATATTTAACGTTAAAATAAAAAGTTTAATTTTATAAATTACTCATAAAATTATTTTAGGAATAAGAAATGAACCAAAACAGACAATTTTAAAAAATATTGCTAACAAAACAAGTTACTTTCATTATTTTTATTTTTATCTCTAAAAGAGAATAACGTAGCATAATGCGCAAGTCTATATACCAGTAATGACTGTGTATGAAAGGGGGGAGAAAAATAAACAGATAAAAGAACCATCAAATTCGAAATATTTTATATAATTTTTAAAATTTCAGTGATTCAACAGTTATTACTTAAAATTTAATGTAAAAAAATAAAATTAAAGAGAGCAGACATTATTAAACTTAAAATTTTTCATTTTTTCTTGAAAATTTTAGAACTTTACATAATAAATAAATGAATATGAATATAAATATTAAGCAATAACAGAGATTAGTTATATCTTTAAAATTCTGATAGTATATTTTGTGTTATAAAGTACTAGACTATTTTAAAATAACAAAATCTCTTATATTGAACGGATTAAGTTACAATTTTTCCTTTAAAAAAAATACCATTTGTAAATTAATCCCACACAAGGACATTTATCGATATTATTTGCAAACCAGATAATTTCTAAAACAATACACACGACCAAATCAGATAAAAATTGCATTCTTTTCCTTATATTAATAATAACGTTATCCGACTACGAAATATTATAATTGGAAATGATAAATTAAAAATGGCTCATATCTTTAATTATAATATTTTTCATTCTTATAAATAAAAATATTAAGTGTAATTTATATATAAACTACTGTCGGTTGTTACTGCAGATAAGTACCGGTTTCATTGTTCTGCTATTGAAATACTTCAACTTAATAATTGTAAGCTCGTCCTTGACTGAAATATCGTACTTCAGTCATTTTATCCGTTTATACTAAAACGTAACTGATATATATATATAATATAAATTTTTTAAACTACAATAAAAACGTACATTTATTTACTGTAACCGTACTGGTTATTCTGAAGCGTTAAGTAATTTCGATCGAAGAATGAAACTGTTAAATGTAGGTCATCCGATATATTCATTCAGACACATAACATGGTCTCACTCCATATTATATCAAAGGAAACAAGATCCATAAAGCCAAACTTAATAATATCTTGTACGCTTATTACAACCTCGACGTAATTATAAAATGAATATAATTCAACATTTACTACTTTAAATTATCATTTGATAAGTAGTTTGTAGAATATTTTAAATTATTACCTGTTAACTCTTTACCGAAATTGGTATTTCGTTAACGATCGATAAAATGTTTATCTATAACACTTTTCCCTAAACACGTTCAATCGTAATATTGTTAACAGCCATTTTTAGGACACGTAGTATGCGGGATAAATAGCATCCGTACACATAAATTTTTAACTTTCTATTAATCTTCGGTACTTTATTCCGACGGAATTCCGTTTTATAAGCAGATAATGATTTTATTATAAACGTTTCGTAAAATAATAACAGCATTTATTCTGTTTTAAACGAGTTGCTGTAGCTCTCGGTAAAATTTAGCACTCAAGTTCGATGTTTTGATAAACTTCCGTTTTAGAGTATACGAAAATTCACAGGTTAGCCATTTAAAAATTGTCGCCCTGAGCGAAACGTTAATATTAATATATTTTACATATTAGCGTCAATTAATTTTTTTAAAAATACGACATTTTGAGTGTGTAGCATATTAATTAGAATGCATTAAACAATTGCCAACTTTTATGTCGTGCGTATACATAGCGAGAATAAACAGGAATAATTGCGAAGGTTAATAATTACGCCTACGTAATTTTTTTTTATTTATCGAAACTTTACATTAGTATTTGTACATTATAATATACTTTGCGTGAATGATAAAACATCTGCAGCAGAATACGTGGGGTCAAGAAAACTGCTTTCCTCAAAGCAATTTCATGTAAGGTGCGAATCACGATTTATGTTGCAATAACCACGTTTTTTTCCCGAACGTGATTTTAAAAGAAAAATCTACCTGTTTCTTTGAATCTTCAAAAATGTAATAAAAATAATAAAAAATATACTATACTTACCTTAAAATAAATTTACAATTTAATATAGTCTACAAGCAAACATTTGTTTGCACTTCAAAGCAAAAGCTAAAAATTGAAAAGATTTTTTACAAGGCGGAATTTATTTATTTCTCACTTAATTGTTAACAATTAAATTACTAAAACAGAAAAATAGGTGAGAATTAATTGGCTAAAGTTAAGGAATGCTTTTCTTTATTTACATTAATTCTATTTTTACACTGCAAGGAAATCGAAGACAACAAAAATTGTTAAATTTATCCGAATCTGAAACCTTTATGCATATCAAAATTGTAGAATAATTAACAAATAATTGAATTTAATTAGTTATTTTAATATTTTAAATTTGAATAGCTGAGAACATACTGTATATATATATATATATTTAATTGCTGCCTAATAATCTGAATGAATTTAGTATAATTATTTTATCGTCACGAAAAAGAATCTTTCTAATTAAAAGAGCCTAATTAGATTGCAGAAGAACTGAAAAACTCTATAATTTCGAACACTTTTCTGTACACAATTATGAAAAATTATCTCAAAAATTAAGCTACACAACAATTACTACATCAGATTAAGTGATATTTCATGTGATCTTTGTAATTAATTCTAGTAGTTCAACAGTGTAGATAAAAATGTCATTGGGAAACAACAGAGTAAAAATATTTTTAAACCTAAAATTGGTAGTTCTATTTTAAACTGGTTTGATGTCAAAAATCTCACCAATTCGTCTTTTAATGACAGTAGTCGTGTTACGTTAGATTTATTTCATTTATTGATTTATGAAAGCTGAGATGATACTTTTTGCTTTACTCCCACGCCACACTGAGTTTGCGTAATCTTTGCGAACATAACGCAAGCGCACTGTTGACTACCGCAGTCCGTTTTCTCGAAAAAAAAGAGTTTAAAAAGACAAGATACCGAAAAGATAAAAGTCCTACAACTAATCTAATGATGAAAAGAACCGACCGATCTATACGATATCTAATCTAAGAAAAATATATTTAACTTTTTGTCAATCGGCCGGATATGTCTGATATCTTTAATAAGTTCAATCGACACAAATTGCGGTAGGAAGTATTGATGACATTCACACAAAACACAAAAAAAAGTCGAATATTTTTACAAAACTACGTTTTCTAATTTTGGTACGGTAGAGTGGAGATATTTTTGGAGTCTTACACTACTTAAAAATAATTACAACTACTCACCTAGAGGTAGAATTATTGTCTAAACTTTGGTGCATTGTCAATCCCTTATGTACTTATTTTCCACCAGTCCAATGTCTTGGGTGGACCTGTAAGTGCAATTGAACTGTACTGTATGGCTCCTGTGCTCGTCGTGTAACCGCAAACAGCAGCAAAATACTGTTAATATTGTCTCCTTAAAAGCTTCTCTAAATTCGCGATTAAAATAAGCGTATATGACGGGGTTAAGCGAAGAATTAAAGTATCCTATCCAAAAGAGTACTTCTACGACAATGGGTGGGCAAGGGCAATCGTCACCGCACATTGATATAGAAACGTACCACAAGAAGAAAGGGAGCCAACATAGTATAAAACATCCCATGATGATTCCGAGTGTTTTTGCAGCTTTGTGTTCTCTCTTCATTTTGTTTATAGTTCTTTTTGTTGGTGTAGATTGGCCACTCTCTGGATCTTCAGCGTGAGAAGGTCGATGAGATGGAGGTTGTACCAGTTTTGTAGCAGAGTTATCAGTGCTGTTTCGTGCACCATTGTACCCTAAGTGAGGCGTCACTTGGGCTTTGAGCAACATCTTCTCCTGTCGAGTGGCCTCACTATATATCCTCCAGTAGGTGAATAACATGATGAAGCAAGGGATCCAAAAACTAATACTTGAAGAGATAATAGCGTAAGTTTTATTAACGATGAAATTACATTCGTGAGGATTACTTCGCAAGTGGTTTAGATGATCTTCTGTGGTATACCATCCCAGAAAGATTGGAATGAAAGAAATAAGACCGGACGACACCCATACACATGTTAACATGATAGCCACTGTTCTTCCAGTTATTTTTGTTGGGTACTCCAAGGGTTTAATGATGGCGTAATAACGATCCACGCTAATGCAACATAAGTGCATGATTGATGCAGTGGAGAAGAGGACATCGCAGGAATTCCAAAAGTCACATACGGTGGAGTTAAAAGGCCAATGGCCAAGAATTGCCATACTCGCGTTGAATGTCATGGCAAAAAGTGCAACTAGCATATCAGCAAATGCCAAAGATACGATAAAATAATTAGTAGTTATTCGAAGCTTATGATGTCTAAACACGCTAATGATCACTACCAAGTTGCCAAATACTGCACAGCAAACAATAAGACACATGGCAAAAGATTTGAAGACAACCTTGACTATCTCTTCCCAGTCATCAGTTTTGGCAGCCAGGGGTGGCTCGGGGGTGCCCATTCTAGCTACCGATTCGTTGTCTGTGGACTCTGTGTTGAAAATTGTCTCGGTCATCTTCTCTGCAATAACATCGATAAAACTGACAGCCCGACTGCAACTTCCAAACGCAACTTTCCTTCGCCAACCCTCTGACGAACTGACGCGACGACACGTGACATCGACCGGCAGCCGCTGCGGCAGCCCGAGATTCTCGCGAGATCCGGTCGATTCCAACTGCTTGAAGGGGAAATGGGGAAGTGAGGAGGGGAAGATAAGAGCAGCCGATTAAGGGGGACCTGCAAAAGAAATTAAGCGAGGTGTAAGTTTAGTTCTCAGCAGGAAACTGCTTCAATTCTCTTTCCACCTCACAGTTTTATCTACTTTTTTTCATTCAGAAAAAGTCAAAAGTTTTTTCCGATAGATTAACTACTACCGCTTTACATAGATTCGGACTTATTTTTCCTATTTGAGATGGTTGTTAAAACAATAGATTATTAACATAAGAGTTTGTCTTATTTCCGGAATCTAAATTGTTTTTTAAGTTAACATTTTTAAGTATCGATTTTTTATATAAATTCTCAAACTATTCTTTAGTTTATCCTCCATTCTCAGTATAGCAACAGAACATTAAAAAAATAGTCAAAACTCTAAAGACACTTTACTTTCTCTCATTTTCTCGTATATGTCAAATTAATTCCTTTTACCACATTTTTAGTGTATATAAGAAGCTAGAACCAACAAATAACCTGTATATCTTGTTACTAGCATTAAGCATCTCTTTTTGACGCTAATACAAAGGATAAAACCTCAAATGATATTTTTTAGTCATTAATTTCCGTAACTCATTACAAATAGGAAGTTTATATACAAAAACATCTACTGATAAGCTGCATTATTTTCTATAAATTATTTAAAGTAAAAAAAAATAATTTATAGAAAATAACAGAAGTTTAATACGAATATTATTAAAAAATATTTGTTACATACATTTTTTTTTTATTAAAAATAAAAATATAGACAGTATATGTAAATAATAAACATTCCTACGATTTGAGAAACAATATTCATAAAATAATTTATTTCTATTTGTGAAAGATATATTTATTGGAATTTATTTAAGAATGAGGAAAATAGTAATTTTTTTCCTCATATATTATCATGATCTTAAATTTAGATTATAATAATTTTAAACGTTATTGCGTTTGAAGTTTAGAAAATAAAAGAATTTTAATTAAAAAAGTACATAGCATCAAATAAGCAAATTCTAACTGGTAAGCTGCACATTTTTTTATTTTATTTTATTTCTTCCATGAATTGTTAGCGAGATTTTAAGATAAATATAAAAAATGAAAACCTGACAACCACATCCTTAAACTACTATACAGTATTTAATAGCAACATACTTACTTCCTTGTTTTCTCCACCCAAGAAAATAAATTATGAGTTATACTCGCCCTAAAGTATTAATAAATATAAAAAGGGCAAGAAAAAAAAATTTCGGAACGTTTTCTTAAATATTTAAAAAATATACAGTATACATATAGATTTTATTCAATGCTTATAAACATGTTTAGATATTAAAAATTGATAAAATTAAATAGAACAATTTAGTGCATTTTTTAAAATATCTTATAAAGTACTGTACATTAAAATAAATATTTTAAAAGAATTTATATTTTGCCGTCTCATGTTTTTGCGATTTTAAGCTAAAAATAATTTTTAATAGTCTAATATTAAAAAAAAAAAAAAAAAGAGAGAGAGAATCAAAAATAATAATAAAAAATTATTAATGATAAAAACATAATAAATAGTCTAAATTAATTGACAATAATAGAAATTATTATTATTATTATTTTAAATTTTAAATAAATTATTTAAATGTTTTTACGAAAAGAAAAATAAGCAAAGTGGGGTCCTGAAGATATTTTTATCTTGTTAGATTGTAAAGGTTGTTTTTGCTGCAAAGCACATTGCAGTACGGTGAAATATTAACTTCGGGTTATATGAAAAGCCAGTTTATTTTTGGAAGGACGAGTTTAGAGTATCATAATATATTTAGAAAAAGATTTAAAATTAGAACAGAAAGAAAATTGAATTATAGGATGCACAGGAGCTTTTTAAACATATAATTTAAGTTGCTCAGAATTAGTTGCACATTTTTCATCATAACACTTGTCCTTAATAAGTCAAATTACTTAGTATCTTTGTTTTCTAATTATAATTATTATGTTATATCATAATAATGTAATCTGATAATCATAATAAATTGATACTTTTACTTGTACTTAATTATATTGCTTCTAAATTTACAGACACATAAAAAGCTTGCACATTAATAACTAATTGCAAGTACTAAGTATAGAAAAAAATGTGTTCCAAAGATAAAGCATCAAGACTTAATAAATAATTCGAAAACTTATTCATTTTTATGGTTGTCATCCTTAAATTTTTAATTGAAAAATCAATATTTAAATTGATTCCTGTCAATTTAACTCAAATGAAAAAAGAGAGGAAAGAAAGAGGGAAGAGAGATACGATCAGATGCGAAGACGATATCAATATGGACGAAATTTATTTGAAAATTAATATTGCTTTAACTTCAAAACGTAATTAAATAATTAACTCGATATTTCATTTAAATTATCTCGAAGAAATTTCGAATTAAAAAATAATAATCAAGGAAGATGATACTACAGAACGACAATTTTATTTATTGCTCGATAGTATATTGTTAAGGGCGATATTCACTCGACCGTTTTCATCTCCTACGATCGAGCCAATTATTATTAAAATAATGATATTTAATGAATATAGATCAGTTATTACAAAATTTACAACTGGTAAAAAAAATAGAAAGGATCTTTGTAACTTTGCTTTGAAAGAGAAAGGCAATTATGTATGATTAAGCACTGATAGAAGCTTCCAATTTAATACGGTTCGGAAGCTAGTCTGTATTTGGAAATTAATTTCACGCCAAGTGAAATTTCATCCAAAATTGGATCTTTCATCATTTTAAGCCATGTGACGTCGCCTTCCATCGTTGCAAATACCTATGAGCGCTGACGCAATTAATATCTTCAACTACAGCAATTTATCTCACTTCTTAACGCTATGAAGAATATGTATGGATTTCTGGAATACCTCCACTCCATTTACCATGTTTATTATTATTAAAAATAACAAAAATTTCATTAATTGGAAATTAATTTCTTAATTTACTAATAATTAAAATTTTATCAAGTTATAATTTTACATTAAATATGTAGATCATTTGATTGTATTTTATATGCTTGTATATGGCATATGCATTTATTATTTAATTTATTGTTAAAACAATGTTTTCTTATGACGCCATCTCTTGATAAAAATATTTATAATTATTTTATATATGTAATTTTTCAATAATCTACTCTTATATGTTATTACTCATATATATTAAAACAAAGAGACTATATAATACATTGTTACATTATTGATTTTATTGATATATTAAAATATATAAGATTTATATAAAGTAAGAATTAAAATATATATAAAATTAATCTCAATTATGCAAATATAATTGAAATGAAGTCAATTTATCAAATTTTTCTCTTAAAGTTGCATTGCTTAATATATCATTTTAATTATATTTAGCAATTTATTCGTATTGAGTTTCACTGCTTAACTATTAGATTTATTGCTTACCTAATTGTGTTATCATAAATATTAACGAAAATATTTTTTTGTTAATTCGATATAGATTTATAAAAAACAAAGTTTTTTTTTCTTTTTTAATGGATAAGTTTAGTTAACCTTAACAAGATTGACTCTTAATTTATTAAGAACAATGATAGTTTCCTGATACATTACAGCTCATTAATCAATTGAAGGTTATCCTTCTAAATGAGATTTTTTTTTTTTTGCAAGTTTATTTTAAAATAAGGGGGAAATTCCTGCAAATTTTTCTTTTCTTTCAGACTCACTTTCAATTCGAGGTGTGGTTGTCTTTAAAGTGATTAACTAGTTCATGAATAGATCCCCATGAGATTTCCCCAAGATCCATTACTAAAACAACAATGAACTATTAATACTTGCTTAAAAAAATTATTTCTAAGAAGATTTTGCTATTTTAAATCAACAGAATAACATTATTTTTTATTATAATTATTATAAGTATGGCATCATAATAAATATTTTTTAACTCTTCACTAATTATTTATAATTATAATTAAGTGTAAATTATTTTTAAAGTTAGGTTGGATTATAAACTTACTGTCCTTGAACAGTGAAGTGTTTGTTTTCTTCGTCAGGCATTAATTTTAGCTATTGTTATGCAGAAACTGCATATATTTAACTCAATAGTTTTAAAGACTTCATACTTTTTCTGTAATTTTAGAAAAATCACACTTTATTATTGAAATCCCAGAAAATTACGCCTATAACACCATTAAAAATACTTTACAAATTTTAAGATCTAATTGGATAAATGTTAAAAGTGCAAAGTTGATGCTAATGTTGTTTTGCGCCATCTGTGGAGAATTATACGAAGTAAATTGCATAATATTGCAACTTATAGAAAATTGTGTAATCAATTAAATAATATTATATTTTGTCTATATGCAAAAATAATAATAATAATATTTAAATTTTAATAAACTCCAAATTAAATTATATATATTAGTCAGAAGATGGTTAAGAGAGAAAACAATTTTCTCGTACGTAGAGAATTCTTTAAATATTGAAAGCTAATTAACAGAAATTATTGAACTAATTAGACGCTAAAATGAAGTTAATCGATTAAATCTAACGCATATTCAACATTATAAATAAATTATCGACAATTATTAAAAATCTTTTATTACAGAAACTTCCTCAATTTTTCTTTTTTTTTAATACTAATTTTTATTCTGCAATTATAATATTTTATTAAGTGATGAAGAATAAAAACTTAACTCTTATTAATTTTAAATTATTCGGAAGTACAATAAAGTGAAGTATGTTTATATAGGGTAAAAATATTGATCTGCAAATTAATCATTTTAATGACTAATTTAATTCAGGATAAGTGAATCTGTAAATAATTTTCACTTTCGAAAATTATTCTAGAATTAATGAATGAATGCAAAATTAATTATCTGTCTTTCTTGAAAGATTTTTCTCTCTATAATTATTGCTTGTATTTTTAATCAAATATTTTGACAAAAAAATTTTTAAATTAATTATATTTAATAATTTATTATAATCCAATTTAACATTTAATAAGTAAGAAATGTAATAATTTAAACTATTAAAAATTGTTTGATCAGAAGAATGATTTTTTTTTTTTTTTATTATATTTTTGCAAAAAATAGCACATCGATCTGAAAAGAGATTGTCAGATTATGGATGCTAGGGAATGACAAAGACTTACAAAAGGATTTAGAGACGAAGAACGGATTGTGATATAAGCAAGAATAACAGATGACAACTAGCTGTATTGAAAATAATAACGTTTACATCAACAATGTGTAACTGAAGCCAATGTTGAAATTCATCCTAGGCATCTTGGTTTAAATTTTAAAGGCGTTTTTAAATTAAACGAAATGTTTACTGTTGTCATTTTGTCTCTTACTGAAAAGTTGAGATTTGAATGTAAATATCTGGGGAATTTTTTTATTAATAAAATATTGTAAGCAGAATTTATTATGACTGATTCAGCTATCATAATAAAATAAAATTTTAAAATTTAATTTTTTAAAATGATTTATTTTCTCATGAATTTTTAGCAGATTTAAACAAAATTTAGTATTTTTTTAGAGTATAGAAGATGCACAATAACCATTCATTTCGCCTTTATACATTTTTTGAATACTTATTAAACGTAACAATTGCTATTTATTGGCAGCCATTTTCATTAAGATGGCGACTTATGAATTTTTGTTAAATTTCGTTATTAAATTTTGTTTAATTTTGTTGCAATTGTATTAAATTAGATAACAAAACTATAATATTTATTCTATTAATAATTTTGTTATGTTTTTAGACGGTAACAATATTTAAATTGAGATGATTTCATTGTAACTGGGTCTGTTAATTCATATTAAATTTCTTATTCAATTTTCAAACTTAAATTCATACTGATTCATTTTGATAATCTTTTTACTAGTTGGTAAAATGACGGAATGAAATAACACTATATTTTATTATCTGATAGATCCGGTGTTGATTCCAGGACCATTTTTTCAGTTATTTCGTTCAAAGATCAGTTTTCCATCTATTGATTTTCTTTCACTCTTTTCTGGCCAATTTTATCTCACTGTGGACTGTGATCGTGATGATTATTAAAATCTTACATTGCTTAATATTTACAAAATCTATATAGTATACTATAATGTCACATAATGTATAATGTAATATGTATGATACATTATACATTATTTTCATTGAAAATGATCAAAAAAAGATTTCAAATTTAACCTATGATTTAAATAAAATTTTATTAAATTTTGCTGAATTTTAATATTTAAAATTTATAGTATTTAAGTATATTTTAATTATTTTATCTTAATACCAAACATGGCTGTAAGAAAGGAGCTTATATCAGATATAATTTTCCGCATTGTCCGAATTTCTATTGAATTTCTTGTTTAGGATTAACTGAATCAGTCAGAGTTATCTTTTAATCTTTTTAGAAAAGAAAGTATTTTTTTTTAAATTTAAAAAATAAATAATCCTGGATTTAACCAATTATATTCTTTAGGAAGGATCAAAAAGTTTTCAAATTAAAGATAAAGTAGCGTAAAAAAAAGTTTAACTGAAGTATATTTTTTAGTCTTGAACAGTCAGAATTATTAGCGCTTATTTTGTTAAAATAAAAAATAATAAAATAATATTTTAATTTTAATAAAAGATAATTTAAGAAATATAAACCATTTTAATAATTACTCTATAAAAATAATGAAATTTTGGATTTCTTTTTTAATATGACTTAATTGAATTTTCAATATTTAATTAATAATTCAATAAATTTACATATCATTATATAATTTGCAATAAATATATATAACAAATTTGATTCAATTATTAAAAAATTCGGGATAAAATGTCAGCGTGGAGATAAATAATAAGAATTTGGAAAATATGGAACACAAAGATACGAAGATTTATTTCTCTAATGATTCTATAATTTTTAATATAATAATGTATTTCTTTATAAGTATAGCTTTGGGATATTCATATATCTCATCTACATATATTCCTTTTATATCTTTGGGATATTCATCTATATATGTTAATGTAAAATTATTGATAGTTTTTCAATACATAAGTTTCTATTTAAATGTATTTAGACTTAAAGATTGGCTAATTAAATTAAAAAGAATAAAAGAAGATAAGAAAGATAAATATAGATTAGAATCAAGAAGTGTAGATTAGGAAAATAAATAAGAGAAAACCAATTATTTCTATGGAACTCATAAGTGCTGGATTGGAAACTGACGAAAGACAATGAAACATTTATTTACATTAAATGACTTAAGGATAAATATATACATTGAAATAACAGATAATGTGATTTGATATTCATCAAACTATGTTAAAAGTAAGTATAGTCAATAGTCTATACTCTATGATGTTTTGGATTGATATAATAGAAAGGAGAGATATAGATAGCTATATGAAAATACTGTGCTTATGTTCATTTCAGTACATTTGAAAGTTCTATTATATTGAATTATATGTTTGAGACAGTGTAGGAATCAAGATAAAAAATGCACTTGACAATCTAAGATTTCACTAGAAACACGAGATACTTCGTAACAAAATCAAAAATAAGTTATATTCTTTCATAAGAAAATAAGCTGCAATAGTAGACATAAAATTTAATATGAAACATTATATAGTGAAATGTTGTTCATACATATTGGAAAAGAAGCAATAGTTAGCCGAATTATAAAGTGATCATATTTCTATTATACTACATTTTGGTTTAGTTTGTAGATATTTTTGTTTAATTTTTTGATTTTACTATACAGTGATCGCATTTTAACTGCATGAATGCGGGGAAGATTACATTATTTATTTTTAATTGTATTTATATTTTATAAATTTTGGATATATTTTTAAAATTTCATATAATATGATCTTGTTATGAAACTAGTGAAAACGAATATTTTTAAATATAAATTTTTAATCCATAATTATATTATTTATAGAATTCCTTTAGGAAATGTCAAAATCTGTTTTAAATTCCTTAAATGTCATAGGCGATTCAAGCGAATTTTATTGAAAATAAATCTGACAGTAAATCAAATGATAGACATCGTGTTTGATTTATTACGACAATATAATGATATTATTATTACCTATACATAGTTTTCTATAATTTTTTTACGAATAACTGAATTACTTATAGTAACATAAATAACAAACTATACAACAATAAAATACTTATAGTTGATGGTTCAATGTATCAAAATTAATGTAAATATGAGTAAAGTAAAAAAAAGTAACATTGACTACACATTAATAATTACATTTAATAAATTTAAAAATAAAAATATTTTTTATTTTTATTAATAAATAATGATTAAATTTAGAAAATAATGAATCATTGGCAGATTTGGATATATGCATTTTTCATTTTCTTAATACATTACTCTTCCAATAGAAAGAGACACAACGCAAATAGTTATTTTTTAGAAAGCAATACTAATATGCACTAATTCATTATTACAGTACTGCCTTATTTTTAGTCTATTTTCCTAAGTGAGACTTAAAAACTCAAGTTGTCTGTTTGTGTATCCTATTAATACTTTTAAATTTTTAGATATTATGCCATTTAAGATTAAGAATCTTAGATGGCATAATATCTAAAAATTTAAAAGTATTAATAGGATACACAAACAGACAACTTGATTTTTTAAGTCTCACTTAGGAAAATAGACTAAAAATAAGGCAGTAATAATGAATTAGTGCATATTATTATTGCTTTCTAAAAAATAAAATTAAATAAGGAAGATCTGCCATAAAGATAACGATATAATATCTTTAAACTATATAGTTACAACTATTTAAAAATGGTAGGCGCTCTCAAACTTCTCAAATAATTAATTCAAAGTATATTAAGATTATGTTTTTATGAAATACAGTAGCATGATAATTTAAGCTTCTTTTATCATCCTATTGTATTTCATTCTCTTCTTTTCTTCTTACTGACTTTGATTATGCTTCAATTGATACTGTAGCTTCAGCTATTTAAAATGGCGAACATTCAAATTTCTGAAGTTTCTCCCTAATAACTTTTGAACCCTTTCATTGATTTTTATGAAATTTAATATAATTGTCAAATAATTAAAGTCGACCTAGAAATAAGCTTAAGTAATCATGTACTTTGATTTATTTAAAAATAGCAGACATTCAAAGTTTTCAATGAAATCATTGATTTGCATTATATTATTTTTCTGAAAATATGTGTTATTCTTTTAAACATTACAACACAACTGTTATTGAATTATTCGCTCTTAATGCTGCTGTCAGAAAAATAACACAAACGTTTTCTATTATCCAATACATATTTCACATCTTTTTTCATTAGAAATAATGACTATTGTTTATATTTATGTCATTTCTAAGCTGACAAACAATTAAGGAAGAGCTTATATCGCATTCTTTCCGGAAATGTCCTTTATTTTCGAATGATTAAAGTTATATTATATTATTGACAATAGATGGTGCTAAACATTACCACCCTGTAGTGATAATGCTTAGCGCCATCTAATGTCGTAATATTAAATTTTGATAAAATTTTAAATGCAGTTCTGTAGGGTTAAATGATCTTATAGGATCATCGATGCGCCTTCGAGATGATCTTTAATGGTTTGAACACTGCAACTAAATTTCATGAAAATCTACCAATTAGTTCAAAAATTATTAGTGGAGGACACAGACATTATGGTGTTCTTATAAGCCTCCTTTCTTTCGGAAAGTAGGCTAAAAAAAATAACATTTTTGCACTTATGCCGCTTTCGAAGGTGTAATATATTGAATAAATAGTTAATTCATTGAGTTACTTTTTATATTTTATTTTCTATACGTTTTAAAAATGTATATTACTGTAGTATTCTTCAATCTATGTTGTTCCAAATTATGCTATTTTAATATAAAATCTTTAACAAATAGAAGAAAGTTCTCTATTTTATATTATTTTCTTCTATACTAATCTCTTCGTGAATTTAATAGACAGCTATATGATTTGTGTTTACCTCTTTTTCAAGCATTTAAATCTATCGCTCACTTAAATTTCACGACCTTTACCAAATTTATGGGTAAACTAATCTTAAATAAACAAGCAAATTAAATTATGCTTATTTATTATTAAAAAAAAAAAAAAACGATTAAATATTAAACGATCAAATGCATCTCAACAATTAAAAGTAAATAACAAATATTGTCATATATGCGTTTTTATAATTCATAGCTACTAATTTTTTATTATTTTATAACAAATATTTGATATATTTCTCCAGATTAAAAGAAAAGTGCATTTCTTGCTTAATAATCGATAATGCCACAATGTACAGTACCTAGATTTTGTATTCTTATTGTTTGATTGAAGTCTTGAAATACTATGAGAGGAAAAAAAAAATCATATAAATTAATTCGATTTGATGATATCATTGTTATTTTAAAAGACACTGGTTACATAATTAGCAAAATTAAATAAATGCTAATGCTTTTAATAATAAATTTAGCTCACATATAAATACAGTATATCGATATTATTTTGTGTACTGTAATTCTGGTTCCTTATAGAATTATTATCCTTATAGAATAAATTATCATTATAGAATTGTAGAATTTTATCATTATCGTTATAATTGCAGAGAATAAAAATGAATAGAAGACAACTGATCATAATAGTCTAAGATAACATTTGATTAAAATATCATTTTCTATATACTGTATAAAATTTTGTAAATACTTACAATATTGTAATGCGTTGAGATAAAATCGATGGAGATTATTAATTATCAATATATATCTTGGTATTTGCAAGAAGTATGCATTTTCTACAAATAATTCATTGGATAAAATTTTAATTTGATAAATTTCTGTTAGATGTATTTTTAATGTAGGGTACAGTATTTCATAACGTTTTTTTTTTTGTATTTTGCTAACATCTTTCCCTTTTAAATTATTTTTTCATAAAATTTGACAGTATATATTAATTTATATTCCATTGTAAGAAAATGTAATCTCTTAACATAAGTTATCTGATATTTAAACAACAAATATTTATCTAAATACAAAATCTCAATAAAGTTTAGTGCTGGTTACGTAAAGATATTTTTTTTTAATTTTTATTGAAGAATAGAATTTCTATTCCGCTGCATTTTTCTCCATAAATAATGTGTTTTGTCTAAAAATAACATAACTTTATTATGTTTTAAAAATATCTTACTACATCTTATTACTAGACTTCAAATTTTTACATGTTTAATATATTGTAATATAAAAACAATTTTTTATTTGTGCAATGCACATCTATAATGACAATTTCATATTTCCCATTCGGTAATAAGCGTGATCTAATATTAATTTTCAAATCGTTTAATCTGAAATTCTCTATAGCATTAGAGAATCTCAGATTAAACGATTTGAAAATTAATATATTAATAAATGTTTTGTAGTTTCAAAGCTATTGAAATATCTTAAAATATAATTTATCAATAAGTTATAAAAAATAATCGCAAACGAATAAATATACTTTATGATACCTATAAAATATTTTTCTGTTAAAAAGATATGAAGCGATTACGATTCATATATTATGATAAAAACAAAAACAGCTTTAAAAAATAATAATAATAATAATAATTTATTGAATATCTAACTGAATTTTATTATTATTATTTTATATTATTAAGTAACACTTTATTAAATTTAGCATAAAATTTAATTTCCTTCTGAATCACGCTTTTAGTATAAAAAGCTAAAAAATAGTTACGTAAATTATATTTTATAAATTTAAATATTATATAATATTAAAATAAATTCATACTAGCCTCATCCACGCAAATATCATGGAGAATGCTATCGCATTCTCCATGATATTTGCGTGAATGAGGCTAGTATGATTGGGTGCTTGGGTGCAGCTTGGGTGGAGATTAAATATATCGCATTCTCCATGATATATTTAATCTCCACCCAGTACACTTTATACCTCCAATAGTCCAATTTTGGTCAATTTTTTTCGTTTGATTCGTCTTTTGAGATCTTTACGATTACGGTGACAAAATTTACTTTGGTTTACTATTGCTCTCTCATCTGCATATAACACGCATTTCGGAACAATGGCAAAATTTCAGCATGGGTACAGCCAAAATCGCTGATTCAATGCTGATGTGAATGGTCTTAAAATATACCTAAGAAATTAAACTGAATGGGGTCTATCGTCAGATTTTAAATATCTTCAACTTATCTGATTGATCAGATAAGTTTCAAATATATATTCTTGAGATATTTGAATGATCAGATAAGTTTGAATATTTGATTGATCAGATAAGTTTCAAATATATATTCTTGAGATATTTGAAACTTATCTGATCAATCAAATGTTTTTGAAAATTTTTGTTATGTTTTCGGGTTCTGTGCCTCCAAAACTTATATAATGTTGATAATCCTAATACGATTTTACTATGCTTTATCCGATTTTGATGATTTGAATGTTTTATCGGCGACTGTTCAACTAAATGCTAAAATGTCACATGACGCGTCATATTAAGTGCTAAATCCTTTTACCCAGAATGTAGTATTGATAATTCTGGGTGCGACCATACATTAGGAGAATGTGTGTGTTTATCAGATTCCACACCAATTTATAACCAAACTACTAAGGATCATCTGACACCAAGAAAACTCTACAGATGTAGTGTTTCTCAAAACAGTAATGATATTTTTTCAGTAGTTATTGATACCACAACACATCAAGAGATTAAGCGACTTTAGTCGCTTATAATTCGGCAATCGGTTAGCGTGAAAACTTCAGAGATGGTGCTTTATACTTGCCTTTAAATTTTCCTTCAAATTAAGTATTTACTGAAATTCTCCGATTGATCGAATCCTGAAATACACGCATTTATTCTGTCAAAAATTTGAAAAATTCCCAATATGGTGTATTGCAGTGAACTTTGCTCAACGGGTATTGCATTAATGAAGCTGAAACCCTGTTTGAATATGTCCAGGAATATTTACCAGAATTTAAACTTTTATTTTTTCGATAGCTATTTTTTTAAATAAAATATGCAAATTTTTCTGACCATGAGAAAAAATTTTTCAAGAACGAGAAATTTCACTTATACTATGAGATTCAGCATCAAAAAAGCTTTTGGGATATGTATATGTTTTTCATAAAATTTACTGTAGCGTCGTAATTTGCAAAAATGTTGGTCTTTAGAAAGTCACATGATTTCCATAGAAACAAAACTAATGTCTGATTACGTTCGACTTTTTTTTTATGATTCAGCAGCAAAAATTGTGAAAACCGTTCAATTTTATATATATATCTTAAATAGTTTTTGAGTTACATTTGTTGTAATTAATCGATTTTTATTATATAATTGTTTTTCACTAAAATTGTGTGTTTGAATACTTTGTGCTTTCTTATAGGAAACTAATATTTTGCATACATTTAAATTAAAAAAATTGACCAGTTTTGCAAACATCATACTTGTAGGATATTTTTGAAATTTTAAAAGTTTGAATTTGCAGTTCGTGCGAATTAAAAAAGGAAAATTCTCTCAAGGAAAAAAAGGAAAATTCTCTCAAGGAAAAAAAGAATATGTTTTCATGAAAAAAGTATCTAAAAATGCAAAAGTTGGGGAACAAGAAACTAATAATCGGAAAAGAGCCTAACAAATGCTGACGAAAAAGGAAGGGAACAGAAGCCATCAAAAAAGTATGCAATGATTACTAATTTAAAAGAAAGTGATCAGAATCATTCAAAACTGACTTCATTGTTTTGCCCTGGATAAGTTATGACTAAAGCAGCTTAGCTTGTTCAAAGGTGTAGCTCTAACTCATGATCGGACATCTTAGATACATAAAGACATATAGCTGAGTGGACAGCTGAGCTGTACTGGACTAATAAAAATAAAAAAAAAACATATTATGCGACGACCAGCCCAACTCAGTTTCAGTTGCCCACTCAATTAGATGTTTCTAAGGTTTGTAAGGTTAATACAAAGGTGACCAAAGGTTATATAGGATACTATGAGTAAATACAAAATTAGATTTTGGCTTTAATCTCTGTTATTTAATTTCAATTTTTTAAATTGAAATTAAATAACAGAGATTAAAGCCAAAATGTAAAGAAGTTACAATACTGCATTAGAAAATAATTACAATAATTTAGTAGGAAAAGAAACAAAATTAATTATATGGGCTTTCTAGTTAAAATGTTTTCTAGTATGAAATTGAATGAAATTAATATTATCAATATTCAAAATTTTGTAAAACTCGATTATTTAAAAATTTTTTTATTCAATGAAAATTCGGTTAAAGAACAAAGATTTCGACACGAAAATTCGAAATAGTTTATGATTACTGAAAACTTATAAAGAGAGAATTTGAAAATCGAAAGAACAGTTTGTCTTAGTCGCTGCAACTAGAAGCAACATGACAGATGATCTATCCAATAAAAATTCCATGAAGAAGGCAAACAAGAGAACTCGGACCAAAGTTTTCAGATGATTCAGCTCCACCGTTCAAGAGACAAAGTGAGATAAGCGAAGCAATGGAAACTGGTTTGAGTCCCTTCACCCTGAAGAGTCGACATAGTCGTGGGAGAAAGAAAAAACCAACATAAAGTGTGAGAGAAGCAGGGGAAGGAAAGTAAAGAAAGGCAAGAGGAAAAATTAGAGATATGATAACTGTGACAAGCGGGAGAAGTAGATGACGAAGGAAAAAGAACAAGCAAAGAGGTAAAAGCAGAAAGTAAATGGCAAGGAACATCTCATCCTCGAACGTTGCAGTCAACGACGTTTCATTTACTCAATATTATTGAACGAGCATCCCAAAAGCTTTTTTCAGAGTATTCATTCTCTGATAAAGAATAATCAATTCATTGAATTTAAATTGTATAACAATTAAAATCCATAATTTGATATTTTTTTCATCTGAAATATTCTTATAGAGTACTATATCTCTAAATAAAATCTATATTATTATATAAATTTTTTCATTAACAATTCAATCTGATCAAGAAATAACAATTTTGAGTCCAAGATTATATCTAATAGAGGTCTTTCATTATGATAATTCAACATTTTAAGTCATAATGCTTGAGTTATCATAATGAAATTATTAGCATTGAATTATATTATTTCACCATTGTTTATCCTAAATATTATTTAAGGGAAATCATCCTTAAATAGTGTTTTATCGATGTTAAAATTTAGATTAGACATCTTTTATCTAAATAATAATATTTATTCATTTTAAAATTGTTTATCTCTACTTCTAATCGATAACAATTATATTTATACTTTGTTTCAACGATAATATGTAATAATTATGTTTAAATTTTGATTCAATGATAATATGATATAACAATTTGTAGGAGCTTAATATTAATTAAGCTCCTATAAATTGTTACAAAATAAGATTTACTGTAGTAATTAATGATGATATTTCTAAGAATATTACTAGTAAATGGAAAATAATTTTTAGTAACTAAAATAAGATTAATCTTCCATTTAAATAAATAAAAAAATTAAAGAATCGACATATATTTTAACAAAAATAAGATTCTTTTTTTAGATAAAAAAAAAATAATCCGAATTTATTATTATTTTTTTTTCGGTTTACTTTTATTAACTGTAATGCTGATGCCGAAGACGATCAAATAGTATGATGGAAAACATTACATAAATAAAAATTTTATTTCTCTAAAGTGCCTGCTGACACTTTAATAATTAGCATTTAGTCGAGACGAGTCAAATTGGACATCTATTATAACTTAGATTTTTTTTTTCTTTTTTTGTATCACTTTTAAGTGAGAAAAATAGTTACTAGTAGAACACGGATTCAAAAAGAACGTTTGAAAATTAACTATTTTGAAGAAATGAAAAGTTAAAAAATAAATAACCAGAAAATCTCAGAGGAAGAAAGAAATTGAATGCATTCAACATAGAAATTTATTGAAAAATTAAATGATAAACAAACATATTTCTTATTGTTATACTTGTTAAATTATGAAGTTCCGAACTTAAATTAGAATCTTGATCTACCTACTTACAAGTTAGACTATGCTGTTTTCTTTTAGTTTGCAGACCAATCATTCAGCTCTGTTTACATCATTTTACTTTGAAAGAATGTTACAACACGAATAAGATAATAAGTATACAACTTAACAATTTATAAGATAAAACATTTTCTTTCTAAATAATTCCTGGATTTAATCTTTCAATTACACTTACCTATACATGTGAAATGCCTACTTTTACTTTGAAGTAATTTCATTAACTTATCTTCTTTTTACGTTTTCGTTAATTATATAAAAAATTGTTTTGAGAAAACTTTTTGAAAAGTCATTTTTGCATGGATAGAGATATGTTTTAACACTTTAACATCTTTCACTAATATTTTTTTATTTTCTGAAATAGAGAAGAATATTCTTTCAAAATAAAATAAAAAATTGATCATATGGCTGCTGTATAATTATTCTCTAAGCAAAAAATAATAATATGAATAGTTTAAACATCTAAGATAAATTATACGGTATTCATTCTAATTTAAAATTATAGTTTCGTGGAATAACAAAAATAAATCTGGTTCAACTTTTTAATTGAATTCTATAATGAATGCATTCGAATTTTGCAATCTCTAGGAATTTTGTTTATTATTTTACTTGAATTAAATTTTTAAAATTTTTCTTTTCTTTTCTAGTACCGTTAACATTAGAATTATTCTAGAATTTTTTTTTACTATTGTGTTTTTAGAAAGAGTTTTTGACTGAAATATTCGCAAAATATATGCTTAATAAAGAATATCAATCAATCTTATTTATGTATTAATTATTAAGCTTATTTTTATTAAACTAATCTTATTTTTGTTTTAATCGGCTAATTTAAATAATTAATTTCATAAAAAATAAAATTATTATTTATTTATAAATATTAAAATTTAAAAAATATTTATTTGTTCTACTAAAATAAACACGAACTTCAATATAAAAAAAAACGAGATATTTTATTCCTACAAGATGAAAGTTTAAAGATTTTTAGAGTACAAAGTGACACCATTTCTATTTTACCTTAAATTATTTAAACATATTGACATTTATATTTTTGGATATTTCATATTAAAATTTCCTTAAAAGTTTAGAATTAATCTAAACACTTGAAAAATAACGTCTGGAATAAAAAAATAATTTGCAGTAATAAAAGAGAAATTTTATATAAAAATGGTTTTCTATAAAGTGGAAGATAAAAAATGACTGACGTGGTTTCCATTAGTAATGATTTTAATTTTGAATTACGAACTTTATGAAAAAATTTTATATGAAACTTTCAAAGGAAATTAGTACGATTTTTTTTATTGAGAAAAATTTCTCTTAATGGATTTTTTTTGCATTTGATTAATTTTTTATTTTTCTATGAAGAAGATAATTCTTAAAATCAGAGATATATAGTGCTATATGCAATTTGCCATTTTCGATAGAATGCAGTATTTTAACTTTAATTACGGAATAAAAATACATTTGAATGTTATTTAAGCTATCAGTATTTTAATTTAATTAATATATGCTAATAACTATTTTTGAGCCTATCAATTCCAGAATGGAATAGAAGAGTATAGGAATTAATCCTGTTCATTGTTCATCTGTCAGTGCCATCTTTCGCATAAATATCATTCGATTTGAATGAATTTTCATTTATTATTGGGATCCAACACATGTTGAAAATGATTGATATGGGTCAATATAAAATATTCCTTTATAAGAAACGAATATATAACAAGAGAAAAGATTTCATAGACAGTAGCAATATCTTACATAAATATCATTTGATTTGAATGAAATTAATATACTGTACAGCATTTTATTGAGATCCATAAGCGGATCAAATATGTTGAAAATGATTAATTTGGATATTACCTAGGTAATAATAATAATCAGATTTTGATCGTATTGAAATTGAATAATTTTAGCGAATTATTTATCTTATTTATTTATCGATTTATTTATATTTACTAACTTATTTGGAAAATAAATAATATATGTACCTATTAACTTATGTACTAATTCAATGAATCGGTTTCAAGAACGAATTTAAAATTGAAAAACTTGCAAGTGTTGATAAGAATTTTTAATGATGATAATTAAACCATTATTTATTTGAAAATGTTTTTTAAAATGATTTATAATATTGTTATATAAATTATTAAAATAAAGTAAAATAAAATAGGAAGGAAACTTTTTCATTTTATATCTTTGCAAATTTTCAACTATAAAAAAATAAAAAAAATTCAAATTCTTTTAAAACCTTGGACAGTTTATTCATTTAATAAAATTTGTTAATTATTTCATTATTTATTCCTAACTTTAATTTTATCTGTTTATATTATATGTATTTTATATTTGTTTAGGTTTTCTAACTGTATTCATATTCATTGCATCTAAAGCATATTAATCTATATATTTTTGAAACTGCATCTATATCCATAAATAGCGTTAATGTAAAATATTCTAAATAAAATTAATTTTATTAATAAAGTTTTATGTTAATTATTATATAAATTCAACGAATTGACTACTCTTTACTATCAAAGCAATGGCTCTGAAAAGTGCCTTTTGAATATTCACTCATTAACATTGAGTAAGCAAACGCTATCGATTGCAACATTCAAGGATGAGATCTTTTTGCCCTTAATCTCTACCTTTAACTCTTTCTTGTTTTTTTCTCCTCTTTGCCCTCTACTTCTCTTTCTGCCTTCCTTTATTGTGCTGCCTGTATTTCTCATCTGTCTTCCTTTGCTTGCTTCCTCCTGTATCCTTCTTCTCACTCACCTTGTTGGCTTTTCTTTTCTTTTAGGAATTCGCTGTCTCTTCAAGGTGAAGGATTTTGAACTAATGATAATCGCTAATCCCAGATTTCTTCTTCAACAATGAAGCCTTTTGTAATAAATCTCATATTGAGTACACTTGCTTTCCTTCTTTATGGAATTTTCATTGGATAAATATTCTATCATACTACTTCTACTGTAGTTGCAGCAAATAAGACAAACTGTTTCTTCAAAGTTCGTTCAAGTTCCAAAGTTCTTAGGCATCTTATCTTCAACAATAATTAATATTTCCTATTCTCTTTGAATTGAAATTTCAATGTATTCACACCCGAGTTGAAAACCTTTCATTTATACATGACGAGAAATGAAGATATTTCGTATTCATTTCTGCATGAAAGAGGAAAAAAATAGAGAAATGACGAAGAGCAAAATACTTTACTTTTTAGCATTATTTCATTATTTTTTCCTTTTGTTTTCTCTAATAGTTTCTGGGATTTTTGTGATAATATTTTCACTCATTTTTCACTTATCGCCACTTATTTTTGCTACTTTTAATTCTTATTCTACTTCTTAACTCTAAAAAAATTTACGAATGCTCTATTGTTTGTTTATTCTTTTAGTAATCAACTGAAGAAGACTGGAAATCGATCGAAAACGTTTTTGTTATTAAAGATTTATTTGTTTTAGAAACGTTTAATTAGCCTACTGCATATAGTATTAGAAACCATAATTATTTTAATATGCCTCTTAACTTTATTACTAAAAAAAATATATTAAAAATATTGACTTTTGTGGCATTTTTCTTTTCTTTTCTTTTTTTTTTTTTTGTAGATTTTGAGTAGTCACGAGCCATTTTGAAATTTCGTTAGAAATTCTTTAACTGAGATTTCGATGGAATAAGAATTTGAAATTGTTCGATTCTTTCAAAACTGAATTTTTTTTTTAATAACATTCTTTCTATATATAAAACTTCAATGAAAATCAGTAAAATAACTTTCACAAAATATAAATTGATATGGAAATTCTGAAAATTTATCTTATATATATTATTCCTTGTCTATTAAGTTATTACTAATTTTGATTCACGAACTTATTATCCGATTTATTTTAATCTTTCCTTATTAAAATTAATTACAATAATTAAAATAATTCTGATTTATATAATGATAACATAACTTTAATTTCAAATAGTGATTAATAGAATAATATAGGAATTCTTATAATCTTCTACTAAGAAATCTGAAATATTATTTAAAATTTAATTTTCATTGATTGACTCATAAAACATTCGTATAGCAAACTGTATACTTCATAGTCCTATTATATAAAATAAATTTGTTCCATAACAATAGCATTATTGTATTACTGAATCTTCGACTTAATCTACGCTATAAGTAGAAATCAGTCGATAATGTTTTATAAGAAATTATGAATACAGGTTAGTTTAAACACTAACGCTCCTAGAAATTTCATTTAATATCTTATACTCAGATAGAGATTCACAGATAATATAAAACAGCAAGTGAATTTTTTGTATAGAATCATTTATTACGAATGTAATATATTAAATTAAGATCTAGCGAATTAATTGTTTCCATCATTACGTACTTTAATACAACATCAACATTATCAAAACTAAAATCCTATCCATTTAGAATGTAATTTATTTTTCTTTTGCTGAAAATAGATAGAAAATAAATTGGATAATGATATCTTATTTAATATATTCAAATTCATCATTCGCATAAAAAAAGAACTTTATTCATATCATTAATCATATCTTCAAATTTGTAAATCATATTTAAAGCATTTCAATAGATAGATCAGAAAATACTTTTATTAATATCAGAGTAATGTCGTTTCTACAGTATCATAAATGATTTAGAAACCATTGGATTAGATTTTTAGATGAAGCGAACATGAATTTGTCATTATGAATAAACACACAATTTTTTCATATAAAATATGAAAAGCTTCAGTTGATTAAACTGTGTGTATTTTAGAAATAAAGTAAGATTAAAAAATAATGAAGCTAAATTGTAATATTTAAAAAAAAAAAAAAAAAAAAAAAAAACATATTTTTCTCAAAATAAATGCAAAAATGAAGAAATTATATTTCTAAATGAAAGTATAAAAAATTCTTAAAAACAATTTTTTTTTTAATTTTATTTTTTGTTTAATTTACATGGTATCATATTCACTTACATGTAATCAATATTAAAATACAAATTCATAAAAACTAATAATCCAGTTTTTTTCTTATATTAAGGAAACTAATTATCTATTTATTTATTTGTATAAATAAAAATATTTGTGGTATACAAAAAAACCGGAAATCAAAGTAATTATAAATGAAAATTATAATTTTTTAAATTATTTTAAATAAAATTTAATAATTATTTCAATTTTTTTTTTTTATGTAAAAATTAGAGGATAGTTTATATTCTATTTAAACGTGATGTGAATCTGTAAATATAAGATTACATTATTCTATATAATGATGGCCAAAATTATCTCATCACTTATCATATATAATTTGTAAATATAATTCATGATGTAATTATCTAAATAATGTAAAAAGCTGAAAAAATATATTATATACCTCATTTTATATTAAAAATCAAAAAATAAATGATTATAAATATTTAAAAAATAATTTTAATATTATGTAGTTGGAGTTTTATAGCTATAAAATTCAAGCATGGAAAATAGTATAAAGGCAAATATCCAAAAAATATGGTAGTAATATTGAACTGTATTAATAACTTTATCATATTACACTATTTCACTGATAAAAAAATTATC
The DNA here is from genome assembly GCA_011317285.2 of Androctonus mauritanicus. Lineage (NCBI taxonomy): Eukaryota > Metazoa > Arthropoda > Arachnida > Scorpiones > Buthidae > Androctonus > Androctonus mauritanicus. Next base: position 168 of record WUQG02421451.1, on the reverse strand, counting down.
AAACAATATATAATGCTATATAAAAAGGAATTATCATAAAATTATCGCATACTTTTGAATGTTGCAATAATTTTGCAAATTCTATACGGCTTCGATGGCAAAACTTTTTAGATATACGTGCCAAAAATTTGAAAATATTATTATTTGACGTGTAAAGGTGCCAAGTAG
>WUQG02421440.1:0-15152 GCA_011317285.2 Androctonus mauritanicus | reverse complement strand
ATACTTAATAGCCGAAAATCACGCCTATAAATAATATACTAAATATATAAAAATTAATCATCCGTCTCTGCTTACACGACATCGTTCATGTGATAAGCATAAATAATCATGCACGTGTAAATTAGACAAGCTGAGCCTCGCACGATTCTATCAATAATGAGTTGTTGAATGATCCCTCCCAGCTGTTGATCCTGAACTTTCTTCACCTTTCATACATCTTAACTTACTCCTCATTGGAATCAATTTAGATTTAATATGATCATTGAGGAAGTGGCAGTTGGATTCTATTTCAAAACTTCGACTCGTGTTCTATATTCTCATGCATTTCTCTATCTTTAAATTAATATAATTAGTTATTTTAAAATGATATAAAATATTGGGTGGAGTAGTTAAATGGCGATATCGTGAATATTTTCAGTCAAACTACTTAATAATTTAAACGTATTCAGTCGTCGTAAATCCTTATGGTCTATCAAATATATAGCACGATATTAATTATTCACCGGTTATCGTTAGATATTATTTTAAAAATATTTTAAGCGATATTTATCCGTTTATATGTTAGAATTATCTCTATTCGACCGTAAATCCGATCGACGATAATAATATTAAAAAAAATAATAATAATAATAGAAATCCTAAACTCTGCGCTTATCTTATCTTAAATCTACACTTGAGCATTAAAATAGGGTTTTGACGAAAATGAAATTTTATATCTAGAACTTATCATCTTTATAAAATTATTTGAAATATAAAATGGCAAAATTATCAATAAATGGGTTAAAAGCTTAAAATTTTTATTTGCCACCATTATAAATTCGTTTAATTCTCAAGATATTCTCTCGCGATTAAAAATTATTTATCGTGTTTATTTTTGAGCTTATAATAATAATTGTTATGAAATTATTATTATTATTATTAATATTATTATAAACTCAGCATTAAGTAAAATTAATTCGATGAAAGTCTAGAATTTTATTAAAATCGTTAAATTTTTCATCGAGAATTAAAGATAAACATCTTTAAAACTTTATTATGTATTTATTCCACGACAAGTTTATACAAGGAAAAATTTATTAAAATTATAGAAGTCTTTTGACAGTTATAAGATATTTTATATATATATATATATATAAATATTTCTAATCGTTAAAATATATTACGAAAGAAATGGAAAAAATTATGAAAAATAACAAATGGACTTTTTACTCTGTTATCAATAGATTCTATCTATCAAGTAAAGTAAAATACTATCATTACTTAGCAATAAAATAAATTGTCCCATAAATTCTCTTTCAGTCCTCAGGGATTGATCTTTATATTGAGCAACTTCCATTTCTACTTTTTCTTTATTAGGTAACCCAGTTTATGATCATCCTTATCATCATAAAGTAAACGTAACTTATTGTAATGATGGACTTGCTTTGTTTTTTTTTTTTTTTTGCATAATAATCGAAAAAAAATTTTTTCCTATCTAAAATTTTATGTTAATATTAAAAATTTATCTAATGATTATTTTATTGAATTATCATTATCGTAGAAAACAATGAGGTCTTTTTATTATTATTATTATAGACTATTTTTTTGTTTTTTATAACAAAAATAAATAAATGTAGAAAAAGTTACTTGGTGTGTTGAGTTTCGACACCGTTATACGATGATGATAAACTGATGGAAAGGTTTCATTGACCCATTACTTTATTGATGGGTAAATTTGGGTCTGTTTTATTACAGGTTTCGGGATAAATTCTTGGATGTGGGATGAAATAAAACAACCGTAATTTTCTTTTTTTTTTATTTCTTATAATTTAATTGAATATTTATTAGACATCTATAACGATTTCACTAAAAGAAATTAAAGTAAAAAAATCACCAATTCTATCGCTATAATTTCAGAAAGACATGAATTATCTCGCAATTTGAGACTCAATTTCTCGCCGCGATTATCGTTTCATAAGAAGCGATAAATCGCAACTCGAGTTGCGATTATTCCATTCTAAAACAATTTTTTTTTCTTTTTTTTTACAGAATACGGTAATATAACTTATACTTTATTTTTAACGAAGAAAATTATATTTTGAAGAGTTTTATAACGTATTTTGGAAAATTATCTAATTATTTATTTTTTAAAAATTTTATCTATCAAACAATGTAATAAAATTGAATTTAATTAATTAACAATAATTTTTTTTAAAGACTTATCAAGAAAATATATAATTCTCGCTGTTTATGCAACACAGTATTAATTTTTAAAAATTAATTTATATTTAAAAATAATTAATTAATAAATTTTAAAAAGAAATAATGATAAAAATAAATTAAAATTTGGAATGATAAATTGCAAAGATCCGGTATAAAATTAATTTGACAAATATTATATGCATAATTGTTAAATATTTGTATAAAATTCCTGAAATTATTTAATTAAACTTGAACGAACGAAACGACTCTATCTCATCTGCCTTTCATAAAAGCAACAATAATCTGATATTTTAGAAAGATATTTATAAAATTTGTCGAGAAATATTTAAATTCTAGAAATTCTCAAAAATATGATCCATAAAAAAAGATATGAAAACACATAAACTCGGTATTTGTCGCTGACCAAAAACGAAAAGAAGAAGAAAAAAGAGAGAGAGGTTTCGTTGCGAATTCAGCAGCTGAAGAAGTAAAAGTGAAAGTGACTGGAATGCTGTTCAATCGATAGAAGTATTTTGGAAGAAAAGCTTGTGCTACAATGACAGAGCATTACCATCTCTTCGCTCAAAGTTGATAGAAAAGGAGAAGTATGACTCGATAAGATTACTGTGTCCGCCCCTCTGAATTGAAACTGTAAACAGGACTTTGATTTCCTTGGTTCTTATAAAAATGGGATATTTTTTCTTCTTTCTTTATGAAAAAAGAAATAATCGTAATAAAAATTCTCTTTACTACAGTATCAATGTGTTCTCTTTCTATTGAAAGAGCAAAAATCACTGTGCCATAAAATTAACATGGATAAAAGTGAAAATAACCATTAAGATTGATTGTATCTATATCCATTTTTAGATATATTATTTTTAGCTGAATAATTCTTCTTGAACCTTATGATTATTATTATTATTATCATTATAAAGGTTATTAAAGTTTAGTATAATAATTTTCTTCATCACATCCTTTTCTGTATTATTATTTGTTTTTTATTCTTTAATTTTTTTTGTAGAAATTCATCTATATAAAAATAATAGATTATTCTTATACTTGAATATTTGATTATTATTTTTGTTTTGATTATTTTTAATGAACAGCTTTTATGCTGTTTTACATAAAAAATTTTTTATAAAAATTAATATTTAAAAACAGCTAAATAAATACTAAAAAAAATTATAACTAGAATTTTGACGTTATTAAATTCATTATGAATATTTAACATCTTAATGCATGTTATATATTTTTTTCTAAGCGAAATTTTCAATAATTTAATATTAAATTTACTTTCATTATTAATTACATTTTATATATTTGTTCAAAAATAATTATAAACATTTTTTTTTATTTTTTTTATCGAGCATCTTAAGATTTAATATAATTTTCCTTCAAACTGATTACTGTATAAAAACGAAGAAAAATCGTTAATGTTACAATAATATATTTTTAGTTAATTTTGACAAATTACTTACTCTTTATCATCAAAAATCATTAATTAATGTCGTTATCATCAATTCATTTGCTTTCTGTAAAAATATTAACTTATTTAATGCTACATTAATACTTATAATATGTATTTTTGTCTGAGAAAATCAAACATTTAAAAAGAATATTAAAACAGAAGTTTCTAAAAATATATTTTCTAGCAGAAGTTTTACAAACCAGTAACAATTTTTATGTGAAGAAAAAGTAGAGAAAATCAATCTCGTAAAACATAAAGTATCAATTTATTTTAGTAAAGTTTTCAAATAATATTTCTTCTACTTGTATGTTTTTTAAAGAAAATAATAAAGTTTTAATTTATAGCTATATTATAAAATTTTTATTATTATTTCTTACGCTTAGATTCTGTTTATATGTAATAATCTTTACAGATGGCATGGTATTTTTGTATATTAAAATATTTTATTGGTCATATATATATATATCTTTTTAATGTTAAAATAATTTAAGTATTTTTAAGCTATTTATCAAAAATTTACATTAGTTTATAAAAATTATTTTACTTATAATTTTTAAGAAGAAATTATTTAAGGTATATGTAATGATTCACAATATTTTTATGTGTGTATATATATATATATAAATATATAAAACAAATTGATTAAAAACAAGATAGGCAGGCATATTGTACTTAGTTTATGAATTTCCATTCAGTTAGAATATATATATGTCCAGAGCTGGAACATCTTAAGAGGGACTAAAATTTATATACATGGGCCCACCCTGAGAAATATATAACATCAACTGGGCTTATCTCAAAAGCCCTCTGTAAGTTGTTAAACTTTAAAGGCGTTTCTATGTTCTTTAAAAAATCGTATCGCTGGCACTGGCCCTGTATGCTTCTAACTGAATGCAGATATTAAATTAAAAAAAAAAATAAAGAACAAAAGCAAGATATAGGAAGTAAACGAAAGGGGATTAAAAATAATAATAATTTTAAAATTAAAAATATTCAAAATTTCTAAAATAAATTGGAACTAAACAAGATTAAATGTATATAACTAATAACAAAAAAAAAAGGAAAAAATAAAAATTAATTCTAAAATTCAAAATAAATTTTTTATAAAATTTTAATCAATCAAAATTTCAATAAAATTATTTTAAAAAATCAAACCAAGAAAAAAAAAATATTTAATATATTAAAAGTATTTGTATAAATTTATTGTTTTGTAGGTAGCTTGTGAAGGGGAACTAAAATTAGAGAAAAGTTTTCAAGAGATAACTGAATTAGTGGAATATGCCTGTCTAATTTAAATCCAGTGATTTAAAGGTAAATTGTAATTAAATTTATTATTTAATTTTAAATCACGGAAATAAAATTAATCAATCAAATTAATTCCTAATTATTCTTGTTTAGAAATACTGTTTGAATATAATTACAAAATTGATTTTACATTATACTTCAAATATTTTAATAGGATTTGAAAATTTATGACTATAATGATTTATAATCACATTAAACAGTACATATTCCATTAAACTGTTGAGTAATTAGTTGTTATTCAAGAAGTTTTAAGTGGAAATTGTCATAAACTGCTATTTTATCCTGATGAATTCTGGTTTATAATAAACTTGGTTATCATAATAAGTTTTTCCCATTTTGTGGGAAGTATGGGATGAATCTATTAATTTGTATTACAACGTGTTTTACATAATAAACTTTCACGAATTGCCATGGAGATTTATACAAAGACAATGATCTGGTGCAATTTACATGATAGAAATTAGATATCATTCAGTAAACTGTTGCAATTAATGAATATAATGATTCCTAAGATATATAAATCAATAACTTTAGCATAATTAAACAGAGAAGCTCAATTAAATTTACTCTTGATTAACTTTCATGACGTAATATTGTTATTTAATCTTATAAACTTTTATTATTAAAATTAAATATATTTAACTAACTAATAGATATTTCGCTTCCATAATTTAATTTTATTCTACGATGATTAATTTATAAATAACAAAAAAAAAAAAAATTATTAAATAATAACGATGATGATAATTTTTCTGAGATATTTCGAAAATATTAATTAATCATCGAAGATTTGTCCTCAGTTAAATCTGATTAATAAAATGAAACAGATCGAAATTATAAAATGTTTGACATTTTAGTTATCAATTAACAAATTTCTAATTTCGTTTACGTTAAAATTAAATCTAATTAAATTTAAATCCAATTAACTTCTGTTGTGTGCTCAAACAAAATTGAAAAATTAGTTTTAGCATAAAACAATCTTTTTTCTTTATATATATATATATATATAAAGTTACTAATGTCTATAAGTTTGATGAACATTGATCCTCATAAATCTTAAAATACGATATTCTTATTATTGTTGTTTGAAACGAAAATCCTAATTTTAAATTAAATTCTAAAAATAAAAGATATTCCGAAATGCATTGAATATCTTAAGATTCGGTAGAACTAAACGCATTTAAATAATTAAAGAATTATTCTAATTTTTCGAGACTACAAGAGGAAAGAAATTATAACTATAATGCAATAACAACAGAATAAAATTAAATTAATAAAATTATGACGAACAAGAAAAATATATAAATAGATTAAAAACATACTAGAGAAATTCTCCCTATCTCCATTTTAAAAATTGGTAATGTTTGTATCAAGCAAAATTGGAAATGATTATCTTTAATGGAATTTTAGAATTAAATAATTTTGTTTTTTTTCCTCATCCGTAATATATATCTTAAAAACAAGAAAGAGAAATAACAACAAAAATTATATAATGAGAGAGTGAATTAAAATATATATATATATATATAATTCTTCTACAACTTATGATAAAAAGATTGGTTTCTCTCAAGATTTAAGATACATTTTCTATTGAGAAAAGAGAAAGAATTGATGTCCATATACTTTGTTTCTTTCTACGGGAAGCCGATCAATATTAATTTTGTTTCTGAGATCTGTGTTAAAATCGATCTTAAATCATGTAAAATATTGACTTTTATTCTTCTGCAGTTTATTCTACAGACTGAATGGTTTTCGTTGTCGTTATGTTTAGATTTATATACAAGAATAAGAGAATTTCTTTGATGTTATCTCTCTTTTAAAGAAATTCAGTTTAAAATTATATATTTTTTTATATTTTATTCTTTGATATAATTATATATATATTTTTTTGATTTACGTTACATTTTAAGAAAGGATTTCTTGAATAAAATTTGAAGATAAGAAAAATCTTTCTATTAATTAATTTTCTTCTTGAGATATAGCTAACTAAAGGAAAATTGATAAAAGCAGTTAAAGTTACTGATACTTATATAAAAAGTGATTAGTACGCTAAATGAAATTACCTAAATTAAATGTTATTATTCTAATGATATATTTTGTATTTTTTATTTTTTTGAAAAATGCACAAAAATGGAAAAATTCAATATTAAAATTTTATTTAATTTTCTTAGATCTCTGCATTTACATATTTTATAAAAATTACTTTCTACTTGAAGAATTATTATTATTATTATTTTTTTTTAATCGAAAACATTTTTATCAACCATGTTGCATTATATGATTATAATAACTGATATAATTAATATAATTTTTCATTATAATCGCTTGATAAATTTATCAATTTATTGTTTGTAAATTTTAATTCAGTGTTAAAAAATAATTTATTGTATATAAAGTATATATAAATTATAATCTTCATAAATTCAGGACATTAATTTTTTTTTTTTTTTTTTCATTTTTTGAGCTTCAAAAACACATTTTTGAGTTGTTTTCATAAAAATAATTTTTAATATTTATATATATTTTTTAATTCATAATTTTAGTTTTCTTTTGTTACTTTTAGAAATATTTATGAGTTTTTATTTGGTGCAAAATGCAGAATTTTTTTTTTTTTTGTTTTTTCGTTCCATAAACGTTTTCTGTTATAAAACACAAAATTTATTTTATTCGCCAGATTCCGATGAATCAATAATATGATATATATATTTTTTATTGGAAGATCTTAAACCTATATAAAGCTTACGAATTACATATAGATTTATCTGGATAACATTTTATGTCTCGGATTTTACAATGAAACCTTTATAAGACACTTATCCGGGTTTCATTAAACAAACTTGTTTGAAAGAACAGAATCTTCTGGTATTTCACTCAATACAGGATTCCAATGCAATATACTATTATGAGAACAACGAAATTGGTACAAACTTCTTCAAAACAATCCCTGATAATGCTGTAGAACAAGATTGATTGTATTACAGCTAAGTAAGCAATGTTTATGAGCTAAGCTGCGGGAATAATCGAAATTGAAATGACATTTCAAGAAGAGAAGAATGATTAATTATGTTCATTTGTAAGGAAAAAAAAATAATGAATATTTAATAATAAACATTAAATTATGACATTTTCTTATTAGTTTAAAGAGAAATGTATATATATTTTTAAACATTCGAATAAATCTTGTGAACGGATGAAAGGAATAATGATTTTTATGCAAGAAGAAATATAACAATACTTTTCTTCTTCCATAACAGCAACAATGAAGATAAGTCATGCTGTATAATTAAGAATTGTTAAGTTTATTATATATATATATAAATATATTGAAAGAAATAATTATTAAAAAAAATTATCAATAATTCAAACTGATACGTAAAATAATCAAAAAAATATTCTAAACAATATTAAATATATTATCAAAAATTGCAATATTTTAGAATTAATTAATTATATATATCAAGCAGAACAAAAAAAAACAAAAAATGAATAAATAATTAGTTTTCATTTAATTATAATATAAGGATGCACGTTATCTAGTGTTATTAGGTTATAACCCGAAAGACAAAATTAATTATATATGAGTTAATGTGATAATATATAAAAGATTATTCCATTAAAACATTTGCAAACATAAATACAAAAAGCAAATAATTACAAGTTTAACGAATGATTATTAATATTATATACGACATTATTATTAAAGTAACATTAAATTTCCATCATGGAATAATTTAACTTAATATCATTGACGTTTATATTTAAATTTAGTTAAAATGAAATATTTATTGATCCTTTCCCGAAAATAATTAAATTACGTTTTTAAAAATATTATATTTAAATTTTCAGTTAAAAAAAAAAATAAAAATAAAAATAATTTTAATATCGATTTTTCAAATTTTATGAATTTAACATATCATTAATTTTGTGATAAAGCACCAGATTGAAAATTTTCTAAAAATACATTTTTAGTTTTGTATAATTATTTTGCATTTTTGATAGAGAAATGAAAAGACGAAGAGGGAAAGAGAGAGAGAGAGAGAGAGATGTTTTAATTACTTTTGTAAGTAATTAAAGCACTACCTATTAGAAATGCAAATAATTATGCAACATTTGCTATTACTTAATTACTTTTGTGTTCATTAATACAAAAGCTAAAAATTTTGTTTTGTTTGTTCTTAATGTGATTTTTTTTTTTTTTTTGTCTTCTTTATTTTCCATTATTAGAAATTAAACTTTTATAATAAACTCGAATATATTTAATTTTATAAAATATATAGAATTAAACATCAATTTTCAAAAGAAAATGATTATTGTTTTTATTTTTATTCAATAGCATTAAATTTAATTGCTTCGTGTTCGTTAATGATGTAACAAATCGATCTTACTTGCGAAATAGAAATAGATTATTTTGTAATCGATTTCTGTTGTCAGACAGTAACAGATTGTTAAATTAATAAATACTAATAAGATTAACAATCGAATATGTATTGTTGTAGCAGTAATCGATTTTTGTTCTCGAAGTTATGGATTATATGAAATGTAACAGAAAATCGATTTCGCTTTTATTTATTCGCCTAAGTTTTTCTTATCTTAATAATATTTTAAAAAAAATTTTTTTAAATGCATTTTATTCGTGATAAGTAGAAAAACAATTACTTTACAATAAGATATCGATTGTTTGTTTTGTAATCAGTTTCTAGTGTTAAACAGTAATCGATTTTTAATAAATGCTAGTATTGTAATAATTCTTAGTAGTGCCGCTGTAATTGTAATCGATTTTTGTAAAATGTATCGATTATATGAATTAACATAAAATCGATTTCGCTTTTATATTCACGCAAATATCGCTTATCTCGTCGATATTTTAAAGTTATTTAAAACCATTTATTTATAAAAGAAGGTAATTTATTTAATATCTAGAATAACTAAAAAAAATTAATGTATTTTTAAATAAAAGTTTTTATAAAATTCTCAGTTTTCTCGCTGTTTAAATTATATTCTGTTCTATTGATCTCTTTTAATATTAAAGATTGCAGGACGGATACAGTTCATGTAATATCTTTTTAAATTATTGACGAGAACATTAAGATTTAATCTATAATCGACTCTTCTATCTTAATTTAATTTATATAAATTTATCACTTCTTTTATCGCTTGAAAAAAACTTTTAGTATTGATAATTAATCTGATATTGAATATATAAGATAAAATTATATAATATTTTAAACATAAGATGTATGGATATCGAATACAACATTATATAGTTTATAGATCACTATAAATATCAGATATATTTAAAGTATTTATAAAATTTTACATAAGCGTCATAAAAGTACAATTTTATTTTATCAATAAATAAATAAATAAATAAATATATTACTTATTTATTTTTATTAAATTCACTTTTATTTATTATTAAATTGTATATAAATATATTTTTCTCTACTCTATAGTACTAGCTTTGATTAATTTATGAGAGCGAAGAATACAGTATAAGTATTTTTCTATGTTGACCATGGTGTTATAGTAAGAAAGCTTGTCTCGTGACATCGTGATCACGGAAAAAAATATATATATCGGGTATTTTTGAATGTGATTTCTTAAGAAGAAAAAAACTTCTTTCTCAATTTTTATTCTTCAGCGAATATCACGAAATCGTCAACTCTTGTCACATTTATGAGCGAACATCATCTTCATACTAAAATATTTACAATGTGAAAGTTATTCGTGGCACATTACATATTTAACCAAGTCATTGAATAATTTATTCAGCTGAAATCAATAACCTAGCGGGATCTGTAAATACATGAAATCTAATTAATTTAAAATAATCTTTTATGTTATCAATTTTGATGTAATGCAATTTCGTTAATGAAAAAGGATATTTTTGAAAAGATCATTAGAATGTATGAATTGTTTGGGAATAAAGTCATCTGTTTAAATGGTTATTTTATTATTTAGAATAATTATAAATGGAAAATTACCGAAAAAAGAACAAATATTAGTTTAGATATAAAGAATTTTGGATATAATAAATGCATTTAATTTATTTTTTTATATTGCAATTTAATGTTTTATTATCCAAATTTTATATTTTATTAAATTTCCAAAAGTATTGCAATAAAAAGCAAATTTTTATTTTTTATTAAATTATTTTTAAAAAATTAATTAAAAAAAAAAAATATATCTCAATTTCCGAAAAGTGAAGCTTACGAGATTACTATTCTGTCTGTTCGTGTGTCTGACTGTTTAAGGCCTGCCAATAAAATTTTTCAAATAATTATCCGATTTTCGACAAATTTACTTGTGATGTTTCTTCCATTAAAATTAATCTCAACGCAGTATAACTAAATCATTTAACTTCGACCATTTAAAAATGGCGTACGTTCAAACTTATAAGATGCTCTCTTAATATATCCCGAACTAATTACTCGAATTTTATGAAATTTTACAAGATGGTCAAGTTATAAAAAAAATGATATCGAAAGAAAATCAATAAACCATTTTACGTTCAACCATTTAAAAATGGTGGACGTTTAAACTTCAAAGATTTGTAATAACTTTTGAACTGTTCGATTGAATTTTATAAAATGCAGCTGGAAGATCAGACTACTTAAATCGAATTTTAAATAAGGTTAGTTATCCTTATGCATCAGTCCGTTTAAAAATGGCGGACAGTTTAATCTTCTGAAATATTTCTGTAATATTTGATAACATTCGACATATATATTATGCCAACGAAGATATTTTTTTAATCCGATATTTTAATTATTTCTAAGTTAAGGCAAAATTAAAAAAAAAAAATAAAAATAAAAAATAAGCAATTATTCTTTCCAAAACTGATTTATTTAATTTATTACTTTCATTCCAAAATTGAAATTTTATTAAATTTTTCTTTCATTCACTTTCAAATTTAATTATGTTATATCATAAAATTAATAAAATGAAATTATTTGTTTCAAAATTAATCATTATTATTTTTTTTTTCGAAAGAAAGTACGACTTTGATATTTTTAAAGACCAATTTAATAAAAGAAAAATAATAAATAAATGATAAATAATTATAAACTTTTCAACTGAATTTTATTTAAAAAAAAATTTTTACTTACTACTTTTTTAATAATATAAAAATCTTATGTTTTCCTTAACATTAGATAAAAATATAATAAATAGAAATGACCAGCGGCTAATAAAATATAATTAATTTTTGTTATCGTAATAACAAACTGATGCAAACAAAATGCTACAAGATTAACAATAATTACTGTTGTTATTACCTATTAATAATAAAAGAGCAAGTAAAATATAAGAAAAAAAAAAATTATTATTATTATTATTATTATTATTATATTTTTTTTTTAAAACAAACTTCGAATTCTCGTAAAAGTGATCTTATGCTTTAATTAAATATTCGACATAAATGAATATTCAACATAATTGTTTTCGTTTCTGTAATTATATTTTATTGTTATTAGAGAATTTAATACCATCCTTTATAATTACTAAACTTAAAGTAAAACAAAAAAAAGCTGTTTTCTTCTAACTTTACTAATTATTCTTCATAATTACTCTAATTTAATCGACCATATTATTATTATTATTTGAATTTATTCTATAAGAAGATCATATATAAAAAAGCAAGTTGCTTTAAGCTCAATTTTCGTTCTCTTAAATGACTTAAGCATAATAAAACTACAAAATTGCTAATTTCCTTCAGTGCAGTATGAGATAATGTTTTCAGCAGTGAAAATATAGAATATATAATATATATATATATATATATATGAATTTAAAAAATAATAATTTTAATATATGAAACTTTAATTTGATTATTAAAAAAAAAAAAAAAGATTTTTTCTCTAATTAGCTGATATCCACTTTTATTTGTAATGCATTTTTTCTGGAATGATGTTCTTGATAAAGTATTTTTATAACGTCAATTTTATCAAGTAACAACAAATAGTAACATTAGAAATAAAAGTGGATTTCAATTAATTAGAAAAAAAAATTTATCCTTAGTAATTAAATTAAGATTTCATATATGAAAATTCTTTTTTAAAAAATGCACGTATAACTTTTGCTGAAAACATTATCCCATACCGAGTTGAAATAAACTAATAATAATTTTGTATTTTAATTTTATTTTAATGTATTTTACTTGAATAATATTCTCGATAGAACATTTTTACTTAAATTATATGTCACAACCGAATGCAACAGCTCTAATTAAAGAAATTTAGAAAGAACACAATTTTAGCCATAAAAAAAAAATTTACAAATTCGGATATGTTCATTAAAGTAAACATAAAATAAATCTGTTTAAGTTAAAGTATGCTGTGAAAATGAAGATACTGTTTTATGTGAGATACTTTCAACATGATATAAATCAGAAAAATCCGTATGTACATATATAAACTGTAAATGTTACGTTCGAAAGAAGAGTACTGTATTCAAATATTATATAGATAGTTAAAATATGATAATTTAAAAAAAAATCATCAAATGAATTTATACATTTCTTTAAATAACAGAAATCTGCGAATGTTCACGAATTTTTCCAAGATTATTGAAATTTTTCTGACGGAATAAAATATTAAAAAATTGCATTTAAACTAAGTTGTAAGAATATATCGAAGTGCAGCATTTAACAATAAAAAATATATGATGCAGTATTTTCCTATATCATGTTATAATTGTCCACTATATATATAATAAAAAATTTATGAAATTTATAATTCAAAATTATAATAAAATAATGAATAATTAATCATATAAAATAACAAATATATTCATTATTGTTATATTATTCTATCTTAAACAATAAATTATCTCTGAAGCATTAATAAATTTCTAACAATCTATTTACTGAAATTAATAATTTTGAGATCGTATCGCTATTTACAATTAATCACTTTACAATACATTAATGAGATGCTATCGGTTAGAAATTAATTAGATTATTTTTTAATTAAACTGAAACAATAAAAGCAAAACTTTTGAGATACTGCATACATATTCGACTAGAGTAATCAGATGAAATATGACTCTTGAATTAATTACAAATTGTTTATTTTAGTTAGTTAAGAAATATATATATATGTATATAATTAACAATTTTTTTAATAGATAAATTTATATAAATCGAAATGTAAGTTTTAATTATATTAATGTTAATTTTAACACTGTCAATAGTAAGCAGTTTAGATCAATACTACACTTCTCTTATCTTAAATGTAATTAGTTAAATGCTATTTTAGTAATAAACGATGATAAAATTATTATGTAGAAGTATTTCGACATAAAAATAACTTTTTTTTTTTTATTTTAGTTTATCTACTTTTATACGTTTTACCGTATTTATTACTTTAATTATCACTGTTCAAAATTACTTTTTCAGTAAAATATATATTATATATATATAGCCTAGTAAAGTGTTCTATTTTTAAAAGATTAAATAAAATAAATATTTAATGAATATTTATTAAAATTTTAATGCGGAAAAATAAATTGAAGGTATAAAGTTTTCGAACAGACACGCCAACATGCGAAACTTAAAATAATTTGATTTATATAAATTCTGTTTACTGCAATAATAATAAAAAAAAAAAATAAACGTGAAATGTTATATAAAATGTGTTTTAGTCTAATTTAAAAACTATCAAATTCTTTTAAATAAAATGATATTACAAAAGAGTTTTTAATTAAATTTTAAAATATCTTGATGTTTTATTTAAAATGTCTATTTAAATATATATAAAATACTAAGCCAAGTGAATTAAATTTATTAGATTCTAATGAAACGTCAGTTTTCTCCCAGTTACTTTTAATTTTATTAATTAAAATGTAAAATTGTCTTGGCAGAGCTTTTCTTTTCTTCCTACTTTTTCTCTTTCTTTTTTTTTATTTTCGTAATTTAAAAATACGGAAAAAACGATCTCATTATTTTATTTAGTTAGATTACATTTAATTTGACGGAATTTTATGTGATAGTTAATAAAGATAGCTAATAACATATATATATAGAGAGGAGAGCAGGATAAAATGGCCACTCTAAGCTAAATTTATTTGTAATTTTTTTTCCTTAGCTACTACATATTTGATATTTTGACAGAATTTAGTGAATTTAATGTAGTGTCAATAAAATATATTATTTTTTACATGCTTCGCTATATTTTCATTAATTTTTATTTTATTTTTA
>WUQG02421429.1:0-15154 GCA_011317285.2 Androctonus mauritanicus | reverse complement strand
TCAGGCCTATATCAAAATTATTTTTTGCACAATCAAGTCTTCAATTTCTTTTTAAAGCCTATATTATGTATGAAAAAATACAAATTAGTTCGTTCACGGCAAAAATTTTCGCCAAGTAATTATCATCAAAAATTTCTCGAACACATAAATTCCGATCTTCGTTTCCTCATATATGCACTTGCTCACCCGAAGCGTCAGATTTCTCATACATCCTGAGAAAAAAAAAACGCGGAAAATATACGAAAAATCCTCGGACTTATACTTGTTACAAGGATTTGAGGTTCTTCCTCCATGGAGCATCTCGAAGAAGATCAATATACTACCGCAAATCTTTTGGTCTACCGACTTCATAATCTTCCCCCGATACGGATCGTTACTTTAGGTATAAGAAAAAAAAAATTCCAAAACGCAACTGTTATACCTTATTAACTTCTGGTGGTACGAGCTACGTTTTTTTGGATTCAAAACGGTTAAAAATTCGTAATTACTTATGCAAATTTGTCCAAATTACGGACACCTGGCCGTTTTCATGCCGAATTTCTGATTGACGTAAGGATGCGAATGACAACTTAACAGGAGTTGAAGGTGAAACAGTCCCTCCTATTTTCTCTCACACTCCCAGCGGGTGATCAGCACCTGCACTTTTATTATTTAATGCCACCCCACACAATAAAAGAAGAATGATCAATGCGAATAATATTTCTCCCATTATGTACATTTTTAAAAGATTTAGATATATTTCTTTCTTCTTCTTCTGCTTTCTTTTCGAAACAATCTTTATCTACTCGGGATGTAATACGAGTTCTATTAAATAGACTCGCACGCGTTATCTAACTTTGTATGGAACAAATCATAAAATATAACCCAGTAGTTAGCAATTAGTCTGTATTTTCTGACATCCATTTTTCACTTGTCCGCGGTCAAACCATTCGTCTGACATGCTATTTGGGAGGAGACGGGAGACTAGTCGGTAATAGGACAAAATCCATAGGACGTCTGAGTTATCCTGACGAAACATTCCTTCTAGGACGGGGGGTATAAGATGGTTTTCCACGGATCAATGCCAAATTCGTGACTGCGCCTATCTTTGGAGTTGAGACAAACGTGAAAAAAAAAGAAAAGAAAAATGTGCGAGAAGGTTCGGATGATTCTAAAGTTACAAACAGACGAATAAAATAAGTATAGAGATTAAGGAGCATCGAATGTTCTAATAGGCCCTATAAGGAAACCACAACTAAGAGGAGTGTGCGAAGATTTAAGGAGAGCATTCGGTTTGTCTTCAAAAAAATTAACAAATAAAATAATTATAAAAATTGATTATTTCTAATGTTAAGAACAGTCGAAGAAAATGAGTATAAATTCTAAGCAACGGCTATTAAAAGTTAAAAGGAAAGTTTTAAGCGGGAGAGAAAATCCCGCAGCAATCCTTCAACACGACTTGAATGTAAGCTGTTGGATTATAAAGTTATGTCCATTTTGATGAGCCCATTATTTCATGTGGGATTGTCATGACAAGCAAGAAAGCCTCCAAGTCATCTCTGAATTCGTACAGATATTGGTTTCTAAACATTTTCTCATCAAAACTTTATTTCCTTTTTTGAAATATTTAACTGGACATTTCGTTTTACTTGTCTTGTTTCTATATATTTCAGAAAATAGGGCGTTTCCGACAGCCCTGAGCTCGGTGTCAACAGAATTTCCTAGTAGATTGATCATATAACCCATTTGAGGGTATAGGATGGTGGGTGTGGACTGTGTACAAACCTTACGGTACCAGTAAGGGAGAGATCTACACGCCTGGTAGACCCATATACTGCGGGCTACTAATGTTATAAGATTATATATTAGGTTAATCTCCGAAGATTAATAGAAAATTTTGTCAGAAAACTTCCAATTAATCTTCTTCATGCCGAATAGATTTATCATCTATTTTCTGAAAGATAAATTATCGCGAAAATTTAGTCTAAAAGAACTTAAAAATCTACTAATGAAGCCTATGAGCAACGGAGTTTGTCTAATAAAATTTTGAAAGTTTGGCCATCAATCAAATAAAAAAATATATTTTTTAAAGTTCTTAAAAGTCCAAAATTTTATTTTTATTATATTAAAACTATTTATTATGTTATTAATTTGCCGATAGGCCTTTTAACAATATTTCTAGCAGTAAAATTAATCTCAAAATGGCGATTTCGAATTATGGCAACGAAGAGCTTAAAATAGCGATTATTTTTTAAATTAAACTTAAATTAAGGGCAAATATTTTGTCTATTTAAAGGGGTTCGATTGTAAAATACACAGAACAGAATTTGGTACACAAAACTTGTGCCAGTAGTCAGTAATCACGTCTTATGTCCAATACAGTGCATAAAAATGTATAACTACTAACGTGCTACCTTTACTAATAACTGCTATGAATATACAATGCGATAAATCTGCAGTTTCCAAACTTTTTATTGACTTATCACTGAACAAATATGAAGAAAAACATGCTAAACTAATGCACGAAGAAGTTTTTTCATACTTTCATCGGTATGAGAATAAAATTATTTGAGAATCGTTGATCTAAATTAAACAATTCTCAGTAGACTTATTAAAACTATTTTCTGTGCCTAGAAACTAAGGCCTATTGTTGCTTAACGTTCTGTACGACATCTTGACTTTAAAACTCAAACAATGCATGGGTTTTAAGATTTTCTAAATTAGTTCTAGCGGAATTTTAATCCTCCAGTAATCGCTTTATGCCACAAAATTACATTCAAGAGATAGATAAGAACGGCAATTAGGTTCTAAACTACGTAGGCCTATCTCTTCCGCCATTTTTCTTTAAAAAATAGTTGAAACATTCTAGTAAATTCGGGACTCTTTTAGGACTGCGTACGCTTTTAAAGTTGGTTCCTGTCTCGAGTTATTGTCTAAAACAAGTTACATATTGAATAAATCCTTTGTAATTCTGCTCTTAGGGTTTTCACTAACAGGATGTGATCAAAAGGTAATTCGAATACAATAATTCCAATGGCTGGCGGCTTAGTAATTTTAGAGGGTGTTGGCCTTATTGTTTGGTTTTTATTCTATTCTAATTAATAAACAGTAAGAAAATGATTCTATTCCTTCTTATATTATTGATGACATGCTATAGAAGAAAGGATAGTCATAAAGGGGGTGAAAACATCTTCGATTTTTAGTTTTTCTGACATCTTCCGCGACCACACCCAATACCTTACTACCATCTGCCTGTGATCAATAATTTAAAAATGGTTATGAGACGGGGGCTTGCTAGAGATTTTTTTGAAGTTAGGCTATCTGCGACCGAACAACTAATCTCGGATGCTCTTGACAAGCAGATAAAATTTCGTAGAAACGATAAAAAAAATATTTTAAAAAATTAAAAGGCGATTTATTTATTTAGTAATCTTTAGTTGCAAAGTATGTCTTTATCGGCTATGAGGAACAATATATTTTGTATCTTTCATGCCACTCGTTTTAGCATCAGTGTCAAAATTAATTATATATAGAATCCTATAATTCTGCAAATGTTAACCTGTGTGGCCTAAAGTTAATTTCAAAGTTCGTACAGGTGTCTCAATTCTTTGTATTTCTACCACCTGTAGTACGACACGTGTCAGATTTTGCTTACGTGATCTTACTAGCGAACATGTTACCGGCGACCCCACAACAAACGATCAGTAGTCGTGTCTAGTTCTCGAAAAAGTTTTCTTAGAGGCCAATTCTACTTAACTAGCTTCGGAACTACAAGCATATATAAACGATTAACCACACATTTAGGATACTAAATGACGATTTCGACTTGAAACACGAGACGATAAATCTTCATTTATACTACTAAATCTTCAATTATAAGTTTTTACCTTTTGATTCGGGTACGAAAATTTTCGATAACGAGCTCGGTGGTCTCTACACAATCGAGTTAAAGGTGGGAAATTTTCTAATTTTTCTTGGAACTAAGGAGAGGCATTTTTATAGAAGGATGTTTTAACCGTAAAAAGGAATCAAAGATGTAAAAGTCTCGGGAATAAAATTTATAGATTGTTCAGCAGTGTTCCTTTTTTGGCGAAATGTGTTTTATGGCATCATGTCCATTCACAAATCACACACGGTCGCTAAGAAAAGGGGGCATAACTGCCGATGTCGATGCATGCAATTGGTGTCCTGTTGTCCAGTTCACAAAGAGTCGCAGTCGACAAGTGACCCACCGCGTTCCAATGATAAAGAAATTATAGACCGTTAAATGTGTATACAAAAGAACGTTTGCGGTAAATAACATCTCAGCAACGTGTACGACGACAGTAAGAAGAGAGGTTATTGTTCTCCATTGTTGCCACGTGTGTACTCTAAAAGATCCTAACGAGAAGAACAACACTATTCCCAACTATTATCTCTAATTATTTTAATAGGAAACTTATAATTGCACATCTCATTACTCCATGAAATTAATATCTCAAATCTGCTCGGAAATTTCTTAAAGATTATTTTTTTTTTTTTTTTTTGGTGGATTCAGAGAGAAATTTCGACTTTTTTTCTTTATTTTAATGACATCTTTTATCCAATGAGATTCTAGATTCGGAAAAGAGACATAAAGTACGCTACGTCATTCATCCATTTACCGAAATCGTCGGCATAATTGGACTCTAGTCCTTTTACGACGGTCTAGTGCGATATAAAAGCTAGCGTTAATGGACATACATAAAGTGTGGGTGATGCGTTGGAACCGGCAAAGGTTTTAATTAACCAATCAACACTTTACAACACCAGTGCTGGAAATTACGTATCAGACGTTAAAACAGCGTAATTTTAACGGCCTTTGATAGAATGATAGCATAATCCCGAATTCCACCTAAAACTCCTCGCGTATCAACATCATCTTGGCATATTTATCTTCGGCCCCGGATATGGTTACAAAACGTTAAATTAATTTTAAGATATTTATATTTTTAAATTCTAAGTTTTCCTCGAGTAGAAAGTCTCTTCTTCCTCGTCTATTTTTGTTTTGAGGATAAGATTTTGCTCGAAAACCATCTTATCTACATACAGCTTTGTTTTGCATACTTAATGATATATAACTGCAGGAGTTTCTGGAAAAATTCTCTTATGTAAGCTGTAGAAAATAACAATGGAACCTATTCTTTGCAACTCGGCTTTTCCTGCATGCTTAGTAATGCTTAAACATGAATAGTGTCTCCATCTAGTGCATGAATTTTAAAATAAAAAATGCCCACCCAGGGTTTAATCCGCGCTATTGTAAGAAAATTATTTGTCGTTATGAGTGCATTACATTACTGGTACGTCATCAACAACTAAGTTTTCGCTATTAAATCATTAAATATGATTATTTTTTGTTATTTATGGATGATTCACAGATCAATTGGTTCAAATAAATAATAAGTTTGTTACAGATTTTTGCGAAGCATGGCTAAGTTAGAACAGTTTAATTAAATAAAAATCTAACGGTTAATTTATAAATTTTGTTGTTTGTTTATAGAAATTAAGTTACCACTTAATTTCTAGAAACTAACAACAAAATTTCTACTGCATTTAATTTCTAGAAACTAACAGAAAAATTTCTACTACACTGAATTTCTAGAAACTAACAACAAAATTTCTACTACACTGAATTTCTAGAAACTAACAACACAATTTCTACTACACTTAATTTCTAGAAACTAACAGCAAAATTTCTACTACACTTAATTTCTAGAAACTAACAGCAAAATTTCTATTACACTTAATTTCTAGAAACTAACAGCAAAATTTCTACTACGCTTAATTTCTAGAAACTAACAGCAAAATTTCTATTACACTTAATTTCTAGAAACTAACAGCAAAATTTCTACTATGCTTAATTTCTAGAAACTAACAGCAAAATTTCTACTACACTTAATTTCTAGAAACTAACAGCAAAATTTCTACTACGCTTAATTTCTAGAAACTAACTGCAAAATTTCTACTATACTTAATTTCTGGAAACTAACAACAAAATTTCTCTTACTTCATAAACAAAGTTTCGCTACGAAAACGGAAAAAGTATTACCTTCCGTTAATAAGAATGTATTATATTTTTAATACATTCAATTTTATTTGTTGTTTCTCCTTGTTTAAAAATTAGCAGAAAATTGCAGAGATAAATTATCTAAAATAACTCATCAAAGGATAAGAGTTTAGGCCTTCAAATTGTGAACTTTGGAAAAACTCTTTGTTAAAATTAATGTAGCGTGCAGCAACTGTTAGAAAACTTCATCATTGAAAATTTATCCATTGAAATTTTAATTTTTACTTGCTACAAAATTTATTTTACCGTTATAAAGTTCGATAAATTAATAAAACTTGGAAAAGATTTTCGAAAACACATTCGCATTTTAAATTACTTACGAAGCTAAACCAAAAAAAAAACTTTTTATTAATCTACAAATGTGTTTAAAATTACATCGTTTCTCTGAATGTAATTCTGTTTTTTGTTTTTTTTAAACATGTGTTCTTCCAAACTATAGATCTATACGTAATAAAGAAAGGAATGCTAAGCACGCCATTAATATCAACTTAAAAATTAAGCAGTCAGATATATAGTCTGTTCTATATCATACACCGTGCGAAGTGACAAGACCACACTGCTCGAGTAGCAAAGGAAAAGTGCTTCAAACAGACTTGCATTGTAGATCTACAGACTAAACTGAAGTTAAGACGAAAAAATTTCCCTCCCCGCTAGCGCACACAAAAAAAGAAAGAAACCACCATAAAATTTTCTTTGTTTTTTTTTATTCTAAAGAAACTGGCAACAATCTCATAGGCGTGGAGTGTTTTTAAAATGGCGAATTAGTAAATATTCCGTAATGCGAAATAAGAGCGATTTTAAATGGAAAAATCGGTAAGATTTTTTTTTTTGAGTTTTTCTTCGCTAGTAATGTTCAAAGGAAATTCCGTTAATTGAGAAGAAACGGAAGATTCCGTTAAAAGAACGTGACAATCATTAACTGCAAGAAACGATTGAGTTAATTAGCCTAGGTAAAATGTTTCCACATAAATCTACATTTAGCTACACTGGCTACCGGTAATCAACAGTCAATTGCCCCTATAAGTCATTCGTATTTTTCCGATGTTTCGTCGAAGCGCCTCTGGTGACGGAAAATGGAACCAGCGGAAATTTTGGACTTCTCTTCATTGCGAAGTTTTTTGCGGTCGAAGAGAAGCCGGTCGAATTTCGTATTACAAACATTACTACGCGATTATCTAAGAAAAATTACTTTTTTTTTGTACTCGGTATGGTTAAAAGAATTAAATAAACAGGAAAAATCACGTGCCTAACGCATATTCGTCATATATTATTTACATACCCTTAAGGTTTTTATCAGTATAAGGTTTGGAAAGACCTTGATAGAGAGGAACACGCGTACACGAACTATAAAATTTCGGTTTGGAGTGTTTTATATGTTTGGTTACAGTGATAGTTAAAAACAGAAAATGGACTAACCTCGTAGACGTTAAGAGACAAGCCAGAGAGAGAGAACTTAAAGTAATCTACTCATGGAGACTGGTGGTA
Source organism: Androctonus mauritanicus (assembly GCA_011317285.2). NCBI lineage: Eukaryota > Metazoa > Arthropoda > Arachnida > Scorpiones > Buthidae > Androctonus > Androctonus mauritanicus. The sequence continues at coordinate 7,605 of WUQG02421429.1, read as the reverse complement.
GTGGCGGACGAGCTACAACCGAAACTTCTATGCTGCTACAGGATGTTGAAAGACAGTACAACTATACCCCAACGGCAGGTGTCGCCTGCCGACGTAACGTAGGCGTGCCCTGAAGACTAATTGGATAACTTACTGCAGAACCACTCTCCTCAATAACTGTCTTGGCTGAGATTTCATTCTGTTAAAACTATGTGACACTACCAGGATATCGTTACCACCATAAAACAAACTCCTGATTAAACCTTAAATATTAATTCTTAAACTAATTAATTATATTTTTAAAATATTTTTATTTAAATTCAGATCTCTACTAAAATTTTTAACCTGTAGATCTCTATTAAAATTTTTAAAGTCGTAGATCTCTACGTAACTGATACTTGATCGACAAGTGCTTGACATAGTTTTATGTAGGCGCTTTTTAAGTATAGTTTAATTTTAAAATTACGCATTCCGAAAACTATTTTCCTCTTGGATTTTTTTTTTATTTTTTTATTTATCTAGACGAATACCAAAAATAAAAATCATTCCCTTATAACGTCACGCACTGGTTTATTGAAGATTCCAAATATTTTAAGTCTCGTCATTCTAAATATTGAGCTTAATTTGCTTGACGAATTTCGTGGATAAAAATAACTCGCCGCCCAACCACGAGTCACCACAAATCTTGTTAGCTAGCAATTTTGCGGCTACACAAACTTTACAGGAATCTTCTAACAACGGATAATTAATTAACCGAGGATAATGCTCTAAACGTAAGGAAATTTTTGGACTAATTTGTTCTTTAGGAAGAAAAATCCTGTTATCCGATATTCTAACCGCTAGAAAGTTGACGAAATTCTCGGTATACGCTGAGTAATAACTTAGAAGGAATAGCTAAAGTGTGGTTACCAGTATGAGAGCTCAACCGATTCTGGGTTTCTAGTATCATTTAAAGTTTGTAAAGTCGTAAAATATGAATTATCATGATTAAATTTTTATTATTGTTATTAGGCAATACTGTTCCCGGGTCCATGAGGCACCAACCGATCACGTATGCCTAATAAATCAGTTCGATTTCCGACAGTGCTGAGAATTCGTGCTCCTCTGTGCGACGTTCATTTGATTTGCACCTTCGGCCATATATCAATAAGAAAGAAATGGAAAAGAAAAAAAAAAAGAAGAAAAATTTCTCCCGCTAAAACTATATTTTAGGTCCTATACAGTGGCAAGAAGATGACAGATACAACATTACCATAAATCAAACTCAGACTAGAAAGTAGGCAAAAAGGATCGCTACTTCGTTATTAAAATTACCGAAATATGATTTGGTAAATCGAAAATCTTGGTTATTTTAAACTGTAAAAAATAATATTTATTTATTTTTTTAGTTATATTTATAACTTTTATACCCGTGTAGATGGGCATTTAAAAAAAAAAATTTTTTTGTTTTTAATTTTTATATATTTATTTAGGTAGTAACGCGAAAATGCCGCATGGCGTCGCAAGATCGATATTAAAATTAATAATTTAAATTTTGTTTTCTTAAGAGAAAATAAATAAATGATTAAAAATAATCAAAAAAAAAAAAAAAAACAAGTGAACTCAAGATTTTGATCGATAGAACTAAATTCGTCTATCAGAAATTTTATTGCTGCGCTTATCCTTTATAAGGCCGATAATTTTGTTGTTTTATTGTTAGAAAACATCTGCATGGAAACAGTTAACAAATTTCGTAAGTCTGATAACGTGTTTTAAGAATTGAAAAACCTGAATATTTAAGATACAATAAATTCGATTTTTTTTTTTTCTTATGAAATTTTGTTTTTGCAGATGATTATGTTTGTGCAATTTTCTTCCATTCCAGTTTCATGGCTGTTATAACGTTTTAGTTTGTCTCGAGTGTACATCCCCTCGCTGCAGGTGCTGCGGGGGTGTTTGTTATGTCCTCCCCGAACATGTTAACGTTAAATTTATCGTGTGTCACTCAGAAAATTTACTCTTGTCATCTTCCGTAATTAATACGTTTAACAAAAATAACGTGTCGTAATTGTAAGAATGAATATTTTATAACTAAATTTTGATTACTTTTTTTAATTTATGAAGATTAATTATTAAAATTAATATATATATATTTTTTTCTGAGAACTAGAAAAGTAGATGGTTCCGACATTTGTCAAATTTGCTTTACTAACAGACCAGACAAGACACGAGAGTGGGATGTCTAACATTCGTATTATGCGATATTATCTTGTATATCCGTAGCTGACACACAGTTCTCTCATTTCATCTCATGTCATACCTAACAAGCTTCCTGTGGATGACATTTTGAATAAATCTGTGATTCATGACATAAAATTTATATACTATTGTCTAACATGCCATTTATACACGTACAACAATTTTCCCACCTCTAAACAACTAGTTAAAATACAGGATGTTTGTAATGACTCCCTACTGATAGGGACACCTGGTTTTCAGCGTAAAACGTTTGCGTGTTAAATTAAAAAAAAATATTACGTAAAAAATAAAAATAAAATCTAATCGAACTCCTGGCAGAATTAGCAATATTATTAATTAATGTTAATGATGAATAATATTATATAAGAACACTTTACATTCGTGTGTGTGTCTATCTGTGTGTACGCATTTTTTATGGCGTAATTAATGGCTATATTGCGTGTTACGTGTCAACACTTTATGCTATAGAGTAAAAATTAGTCGCTAAAAGGCTTCCATCCGTATCTGATGCGATATAATGTTAATCTATGAGATGATAATAATAATAATAAAAAAAAAACAAAAATTGATGACTCCAAACATGCTCTTTAAATGATTGAATTATGTGTAACATTTTTGGCTTTTGCTCCAAATGTTACGCTGTTTAATGGACACAGTTTACATTTTACTCTATAGAGATTAATCTAAGTTAAATTGTGTACGTTTAACTCGATAATAAGGCATGATATACATGGAAGCAGATTTTTTAATAATGTACATATAAAGTCTTCGATAATTTTATATAACTTATTATCGAATGATTTATACGTGATTAATGGCTTATTGTTTCGACACACACCATGACTCTTAGCTTTGACTAGCAAAAAAATTATCTAAGAAATTTTATGTTAACTGTAAACAATTTTTTTTATCCTTTTTATGTAAAATAAATGTACGAGATAAAAACTGTATATTTAAAGACTTATTCCTAAATTTATTTCGAATAAATGTATATAGCAATTAGCCTAATGATTTATTTAAAAAAAAAAAAAATTATGATGAAAAATTAAACTAGACATAATTTAAATTTTCCAAACTTCATAAAATATAGAAACGAATTGGATTACTGTATTTTTATCAATTAGACGGTTGAGAAAGTCTGAGGAAAGACTGAGAGGCTTTAATAAAAACAAATTTAGTCTCTAGAGAACCATATCAATCAGTAACATTCGGTATTTTTGTCCCAAAGAGCAATTGCGATTTCTTGTTACCGCACAAGAGACATTAAATCCAGCAGCCTAATTTTCAAATACAGCCTGGTCGGTATGTTACATGTCGAGCACATCATGATTTTTGGAATTAAACATTAACGATAATTGGTACATAAACGACATTGCAGTCACCTTAATGAATATAAATGGGTTGCCCGAGTCTACAAGTGCCCGCCTCTGGGGAAGAGATAACGCAACTGTGTGCTGCCAAAGGTGGCACTTTCTGCTAAGAACACTATTCTGATCGGGGAGGGGTGGTAGATATGTAAGAAAAACTAACGGGTGGGGTGTGCCTCGAACCTTCCAATTATTCCTCTATCTACATGTTCGAGTAATTCATGTGGTACCGATAAGAAGTTCTCTTTGTGATTTGACAGCAATGGTTATTAATTGAGTTCTTCTTTCAATCATTTTCATTACTGCCCACATAATGTCCTCGCCCATCTCTTTGGTAAGTTAGAACATCGATCGAAAGTCTTTTTATGTTGGCTTTAAAGCTTTTTTGGTATTCGACCTTGTTCTAATTCGGCATTAGATCTATTCCTGTGATATCCATTCACTGCCTAATCATCTAATTGCAAGAAGCTTAAGTTCTAAATATCGATTACCAACAATATCAGCATTTTACATTTTACAACAACATCAACGTAGTGTTTTTTTTTTCTTTAAAGATGTAAATCTAACTTCACTCGTACTATAGAATTACAAGTCTATCATACGTAAAATCGATCTAGAAAATTGTTTTTGATTTCTGTTAAGATATAACTTACACTAATCAACTCGAAAGATTAAAATGAGAGTTTTAACAGCAAAAAATCAAAGATTATTATATTATTCAAACATCCGTCTAGAATTTTTTAAATGGCGGAAAATAAAATGTTATCGCGAACATATCAGGAAAAGAGGAGGAACAAAGAAGAAATAAAAAAAAATGATATTTTATCCGTTTCTACCATATCAAAGACATCGTTAAAATTACAAAACGATATTATATTCTTGCAAGAAATTATTTTGCTTACAATAGAAACTTGGTTGTAATTACATGCAGAAAAATATTAAACATCTGTACGGTCCCTCAAGCCAAAGATATTTTAATCCAATATTTATACATTCACAAATCCGCATCGCATCTGTCTTTCAAACAACAAAAAGTCGAAAATAATAAGTATACTTTACTCGATAAGATCTCTTAGATTATATTAATGCACTATTTTTTTTCTTTTTCTTTACTTGCCTGTTTCTTGACTGTCATGCTACTTCTACCCATTGACTACGCCTTAGATGTAGAATAATAATATTGATAATTTTTTTTTCTTCCACCCCAACTAGTATATAGCAAGAAAACATTAATAGCATAAATATTAGTGTTTTAATTATTAATGAAAATTAAATTTATTAAAATATCGTTATTCATTCATGCTTTAATTAAATTATTTTGATTCATAACTCATACTTTGCGCTATTGAATTTTATATAAATTTTAGATTAATATTTGTATCGATTAAAATTAAATTTAATTGTTTACAGGTATATAAAATAGTTTTTTTTTTTTTTTAACCATTCAAGAAAAATATTAAATTATTATCGGCTACAAACTGAAAACCAGCAAGTTTGCTTTATGAAAACTTTGCATGTGATTTCTCTGGTAGGCCTACAATATGTTACGGCATCGGTATAAAAATTGCATAACTCTCAACATCTGAAACTTATAGGGCCTACTCATATTTTTTTTAATATTTTATTATAGATTTTATGACGGCTTTAATGAATTTTAAGAGTGCCACATCCCGCTGCTATATTGAAAACTGTAGGCGTATTGACTGAAACGCCTTATAATTGATACACATTAATAATTTATTTTTTTTTTTTCTTAAAGAAAGATTTTTTTGGTGGGTCTAAATCCTAACTCTCAAGTTAAATAGATTAACAACAAACACGCAGATATTTTCCAAATTACGAAATTTTATTATTTAAGCACTAAAAAAAAAAAAAAATTCTCTTGATGGATAGAGTACATAGGTGGTAGTGTATGTAAGTGTACTGATGCTTTGTAATTCGGTGATGACTATGGGAACGTTTGATGTTATCTTCTTGCTTTCTTACTGTATAAATATATATACAGTCTGGCATAACAATCGCAGTTAAATTACCCCCTGACATTTCCCATAGGTTACTTATGGGAAATGACGATAAGTAGTCCATTTTAATTTAAATTTTATCTTTGTGACGATGACAGTTATTAAAATATAACAAATTAGGTATGAGAAACATTACGCAAAAAAAAAATAAAATAAAATAAAATAAATAATAATTCTATTCGAATCTTTTGACATTATCCGGTTTGCGGCGGTGGAAGAGAAATTATTTTCGTTATTGATGGTTTTCCAAAATCTAAATGACTTAAATATGATACGAAAGCGTGGAATTGCATTGTAAGTCCTGTGTAATGGAATAAAATAAAGTCAAAGGATCATGCCAAGCCAGGAAATAAGGTGTAGAGAGAATCTAACCTTTGCTCAAGGGCCGTCGCAACCGGTTGGAATGCCAAAGACAGAACAGTTCATATTTTCCATCTGCTATCGTCAACTTCTAAAAAGTAAGCGACAGACGACAGACAAGTTGAATGAAACTTGACCAAGTGGACAGACGTTGTGCGAGAATCGGGCAATCAAGGACACTCCAGGCGGTCTCGTCTGTCTAATGTAGTCTCCGATCTCCAGCAGGGGGAGTGCTTTGTAAGAGGCCATGAAGACAGGCAAGGAGAAGCTTTGTTAACAGCGGAATATATAGTCTGAAAAGGAAGACAATCATATTTCTCTTCACGTATCTAACTGCTTGGCTCATTATTTACCAGATGCGTTGATGGTAGCTGAAACGAATGGCGCTATTCTAGCGCTGCTCCATTTGACGAGTTGCAGTCCGAGAAGAAAGTGACTTGTTACTACGCTTCCTGTCCCATCGGACTGGCTCTCGAGGGGTCCATTGGACTGAATTTCCAAGCAGACAACTCGAGGAATGTACGAGTGGTGACATTACTACTCCCCTGTCTCGACATCGAATCAATTTTTGATCCGATCGCTCGGCCATTCTGCTCAATTCGCTTTTATTTGGTACTACGAGGTACCAATGTAATTAATATGAGACTCCGGCATTGTTTTTAACCGGTTGATAATACCAAGAAATAACACACCGATAAATGATAGATTTAAACTTATCTTCCTGCAGTTTACTTAAACGAGAATTTATAGATATTTTTACAAAATTAAATATTTAGCAAAAAAAAAAAAAAAAATGCTTTTTTGAAAGTTTCGAGAGCGTTAATAAATCTTAATCGAAGCAGAAACTTCTAAACCAAATTTCTCCAGCGCTAGAACTCGGTACTTGGCAAGAGTCTCGACTTAATGCCTCGTAAAAAGCCAAACCTCAAAGAATTGATTTGTCTTTTAACAAGAGGAAGAAAGTAAACAAGCTTAAAATTGTTTAGATTGAAAAGAATAACGAGTGGGCCTAGGCCATATTATTGTCTCGTATTCATTGTTGTACACGGTTTTCCCCCTCTTTGACTTTTAGAATTTACTTCAAAGTCAAAAGTTGAGTGAGCATGCTAGCTATTGTCAGGCACAATAAGCGACTGTGTCTGGTGACAGAGAGACTAGTCCCGGTGTGTCCAAAGTGTCACCCCCGACTAAATATAGTTCGGACAGCGTACAGTATGTGGCAAACAGTAGAATCCCGACTTAATGTATTGGACAAGAGATGAAGCCGAAGATATCCAACTTTGATGAATGAATGCCCGAAGACAAAATAACGGGGTCTCTTTTCCAGTTTGTTTCCTTTCAAACACGTAGTTTATAATTTAAAAATAAAGAAAAAAAAAAGAAATAAGATGAATAAGAAGAATATAATCCGGCGATTTTTTTTTAACCTCCGCTTAATAATTCAAGTTCGTGTTATAGCCCCGAAGACGTGTGCGTATTGTAGTACGTTGAGAGTAAGAATTAATGAGTTTTGTCACGACAAGAAAATCGTGAATTGTCTGTAGCCTCTAGCAATCTGGACTGTTTATCGTGATTTCTTTGCACTGACCCACACAACATGCAACGTCCGCTCTTTCCTTCGCACCATAAAATTTAATAAC
>WUQG02421418.1:0-15154 GCA_011317285.2 Androctonus mauritanicus | reverse complement strand
CCGGACCCCATGATAAATATTTTCAAGGGGTGGGACCCGAGACTCGAACCCGGGTCCTCCAGAGTGGAAAGCCGAAGTGTTTCCACGCGGCCAATCCGGCCGACCACTTTTAATCAGTCAGTAGGAGGACGAATCTTCAATTTCTGTACCTGTACTTTAATTCATCGTCATTTTCTAGACACCTGCACCAAATAGAGATGCGTTCTTTTGGGAAAAATTTATATATTAGAGAATTAAAGATTCGTTCCCCACAGATTAATGATTTTTTTTTTTTTGGTCAACAGATGACGCTACTCTCCATTCAGAAAGAAACAGATTAATGATTAAAATACGAATCGACAATTCCATTATGTTAAATATTCATTTCAAAAACTTCTCGGCTTTCAAGACAACTTTTCATAAAGCTTTTAACAATTTCATGGGAAACACTCGCTGCCGTGACGTCACAATATGGCGTCGGAGAAACGGAAAACAAATTACACATGGTCGCGAGCATTAGGATATGCGCTATCATGACGTCGCTACAAACTATAAGTTTACAATCAAAGTAGGCTTCGACTACTTTAAGAGCCACTCGAATAATACAATATCAAGAGAACTTGGTTTTTCCTATTTTTGTGCAAGTTATGTACAGTCTATTTAATAAAAGTGTAGTGTAGACATCGTAGGAGCAGCAATGAGAGCAAGTGAATCACTTACAATAACTGGAAATTTACAGCACAGTTGCCTGTAATGAAATCGACTGTTCTTGTTTCCTTATAAACAGGGGTGTGGTAGATTATGTAGAGGGGGGAATTTCGATGACGTAGTGACATGATTAATTCCTGATACATTTGTTGATGTATTTTTCGTTCGCTTTAATTTTTATAAAACACAAAAAAACCTCCTTACAATTTAGAAAATTGTATTATTTTAATTAAGGTTAACTTTTATTAATATTTTCTAATTAAGTAAAATGCTTATAAGTTACCGCTATTTAATAATAATTCCGTATTCGTGGGATAATTCTTCACAGAAGTGATTTTTTTATATTAATAGATGTTTAAACATCTTATTTTATAACTAAATTTTCAAATAAAATTTACTGCTTATAAGATGAACTCTTGAATATTTAATTTTCAAATGTGTTTCAATAACTGGAAATTGCAACTGTATGCATATTATATAATAGACATCGTTTAAAACGTTTGTGGGACTGAAAATAATTGGAAATATACCGATTCCGTTTATTCTTATCATTGAAATAGCTTAATCCAAAATATTATTACAAACTGATTAGTATGGAATAATTTGTTTGCTTTAATAGATCAACAGGTTGCAACTATAATGATAATATTATTTGGGTTTGGGTATGTCTCGCTAACTTGCTTCAAATCATTTGAAGAATGCTTTTTATTGCTTGATAATTCAGTTACTGCCAGTAATTTTATGGCTCAAATTTATTTCATTATTATTTATTAAGCTACCTAATGTAATAATAAAGCTTAAAAGTTAATGATATAAAACGAAATAGTCTTTTAGACTGAGAAATCTAATCTATTTATACCTTCCTCCCCCAATGCAGCATCTGACTACATGGACTTTACCGATTTGCATTGAATGACGATCTACTCCTGAGCTAACGACTCCATCCGGACTCCATCTGTTTTTGCGTATTGCACGAAAGCCGAACCGTTCCCGATATTGTCTACACCTTTATTAATACAGACTGTACATGAACTATAACATATAGACCGATTACCGCATAAACAAAAATTAATAATATAAAGAAATATGTTATCGGCCAAATGCCGGCGTTCTCAAAGAAAAAAATTAGAAATCACATAGTTTAGAACTGTTGTTTGAAACTGATGTTACTTTGAAATTAATGAATGCACGTTGTTCCTATACTGCTAGATAAGTTTTAAATTTATGATATAATTGGAGTGACAATATTTTAGAAAAAATAAAGGACAAATTTAAAAATTTTAGGATTTTATTCCTGTATGTTTTCAAACAAATTTGTAACTATCAGGAGTCTGTATGTTACGAAATTTTCTTATCCTTTATATCAAAATATGATACTGTCCAGTTTTCTTTTAAAATTTCTAACTGGTTGGTCTGTATTGGAACCACGGTTGGAACAAATTCATGGTGTAAATTTTAATTAGCTTTGAAATAAAAAAATGAAAACAGATCTGAACAGTTTAATAAAAAAATTAAAAAATATAATTAACAAAACACCAAACAAATTATATATTTATTTAACAAAAATTAAAGACATTTTTATATTTTTGTAATGAATGAATTTTTTTTAAGCACATGATTATTTTTTAAAAAATCGTAAAATTCCAAACATCTCATTTCATAGTTGCAATTTGTATAAATGCAAGCTTCAAGACTAACAAGTAAGTTGGACTTTTTCATTATTCCAAATATTAATTATTATTGAGAATATTCTTTCAGTAAGACCATTTGATCACTTACTTTTTTCAGAAAGTTGATTTCATTTCCCATCTCGGTTTTGTCTTGCACATAACTGCTTGAATGTTTCGTTCGTCTTCTCAGTCTCAATCGACCTTATAGGCAAATTTTGCGATGGGATGATTCCACGTTTAAGATATTTCTTCTAATATTCATATCCTTAAAAGTATTTTCAAACATTTTAAAAACAAACATGATTTTTTTTCAGTAACTTATATTTCAGTTAATAAAATTTTGCAGGGTTTACTAACCTTCTAAAGCACGGTAATCAGTCTTCAAAAAATGTGCACTGCATACATGAGCTTTTGTTAAAAAAGGATTGGGAAGTTAAATTGAGAATGAAATATAGCTCGACGAGTTTGCCTCATGTATGCAGTGCACATTTTTTGAAGACCGATTACCGCGCTTTAGAAGGTTAGTAAACTCTGCAAAATGGGTAAATCCCATTTTGTAAGCACCCCAAACCTTGCAAAATGGGTAAAATGGTTAGTAAACCCTGCAACTGTTTACTCTTTGGAAATCGGTTGAAAGACACATCATCTCTACCTTGCAACTTCGTGCATCCAAATACGCAATAATAAGAAACCATTATATTTTTTTATAATATCCACAGATCGTTAAAGGTTGATAGTTTTACGTCTCGCGGCAACCATGTTGGAAAAACACTGGAATGCTGGGAAAATAGAGGGCGGATCGAACTCTAGCAACGATATACAATGTATATATATATACTTATATATAAGTGTATATATATATATATTTATATTACAAAGAAAATATACAACAAATTCTTTCAAGTAGGAATGTCCGATAACAGACATTAATACAGTTTCCGTCATGGAAACATCCTTGGAAAACATTAATATTACACTGGAATGCCATAATACAAAATTTACATGAAAAAATAATAATAAATTGAAGCTAATGCTTTTGAATCATTTAAAAATTTAATAAGTGCCTTATATATTATTTGATCTTTAATAAAGGTTTGAAGGTCATATTGGCAGTTGTAATTATTCAACAGATCTTCTCTTTTCAAACTGTTTCTCTGAAGCATAAGATACAAACAATCAAAAATTAAATGGTCTACATCCTGAGAAGAATCTTAGGAACAGTTATAACTATCGCTCTCTCTTAAATTAAACCTACAAAGATATGCATTTAAATTCCCATGATTAGTAATTTCAATTGGCACAATATAGCAATTGATATGAAATTACTTGTCATGTCATACAATTATTCACAATATGGCAGCAGGATTGGAATCATGCTGCCATAAATTCATAATGATTTACCAAATAAGATCTTTAATATATATGATTGAGACTTTTCCAAATCTGTACAAGTTTGGAGCTTTCTTTGCTAATAAACTGATTCTCTTATTTCCGCAGATTCCTGAATGACTAGGAGTCCAGAATAATGTTACCAGGAATTAAATCCAAAGTATTTTTTTATTTGAGAGACAAGATAATGCTTTGGCATGTTACTATTAATAGCTAATAAAGCAGACCTGCAGACTAAAAAGTTTATTATAATTATTTATGTTGTTATATTATTCAAAAATGCGATTGGATTAGCCGGATGGCAGTATAATAAAGCATTAACATTCTATACGAGACCGGGTTCGATTCTAGGTTCCATCCCTTAGATAATTTATATAGTGGACTTGACTCGCCGTTAAAAACAAATACTATACAGTACATTATTATTGACTAGATCCCCGTTCTTTACAGTCTGGCTAATCTTTATATGGCGAGATTATATGTATAGCCTTGGTAAGATATGAATTCTCCTTCTGGGGTTAGTAATCAATGTTGGTAACAAACTATCGTTGGTAACATTGATAATCAATATTGAGAAGTGGCGCCACCTGTTGGTACAAAAACGTTTCACTTGAGATGAATTCTTACAGAATTTTAATAAAACCTTTTTAAGTAATTATTTAATTTAATTTTTTTGATATAAATTATATACACAATCCATTTTTATGCATTTATTTGCCATTATTTTCCAAACAATTAACAAAAATTTTTTAATTAAATTAAAAAGCAAGAATTTTTAAGAATAGTGTAAACACTACTCATCCTTAAGACATGAATTTTAAAATGACTAACTCATATCATATTTCAATAAAATTTAGTTCGAATTTATTGTATCTTAAACAAGATCTTAAAGCATATATTTTACAATTTTTAAATTATCAAAACAACTTAAAATATATTTAAAATTAAAACCAATTATGTAAACAATTATATTATATCATTAAGTTATATTTAAAAATTTAAGGCACATAAAATAATTATATTAAATATTACAGAAGAGATTTATAAAAATCGGAGAGAAAAAAATTTAGTTTAGCCAGAATTTAGCCATAGCTAAAATACAGATTAATTGCATTTTGTATCTCCAGATGGCAACAGCGTCAAAGAACAGCTGAGATACTTTCCCGCTAAACTTTTATCGCAGCCTTGTTTGATCAAGTCAATAATAACGTACTACACGGTATTTGTTTTTATTCTGTTGATGCAATTTAAACTTTGTGAATTATACTCTTTTAGTGTGTTTAAAAATAATGACGACAAGATCAAGATAACATTTAAAGAAAAAATATTACAATATAGTATTAATTATCTAAGGTTAGATAATTATTATAATTTTAAAGGTAAGTACTGTTCAAAATTTTTGTAATTTATAATTATAAAACAATATAAATTCGATGAAATTTTCATAGTGTAATTAGGGTACCTGTAGTTTATATTAGTTTTTATGAAATGTATTATGATATTGGTTAATGATAATATTGTAGTTATATATATATATAACATTTTATAAAAATTGATACTATTAGTATTTAACTACGATGTATCTTTTTAAATACCGAAAAATTTCTTTCATAATGATTATACAAACGTTTAATTCATCCTTATTTAGACAATATTAAATTTTCCCGCACCTCATACAAAACATGACAGCATCGAGATACGGTAGATCGATTCATTACTGCTCAAATTACAGCTTTCAATATATATCGAAAATTCTAACGTTTAAAAGAGCGATATAATTATAAATCATTCCTTTTATACGGAAGCTATATAATGTTAAGAAAAGATGATAGTTTTGTGGCACGGAGACTAGAATCGTGGTTACAGTTGATGCGAGCGAAGTGCCGCGAGGCTATGCCTGGGCCCCACCGACAACAGACGAAGGTTCCAACCACGGGAGAATCTATGCTGTCAGTTGTAGGGGAGGTTGTGTTTGTAAGTAAACATAGAGTAGATTGACATCTTCGGTTGTATCGATTGAACATTATTTAGTTAACGAAAAGTTATATTTCACAATTTGTTTTTAATTTAATAATAAAAATATATATTTCAGTAATAATTTCTATATGTTTTGAAATTATTTTAACAACACCCTCTACCTAGGTTTGTATTGTGGAATGAACTGTTCCTTGTATACTTGCGTTTGTAGCGCGGCCATTTTTGCCTGCAAATTCAATCCGATGAAAATGGAGATCATTCTGATCCTTTCTATTGTAATTTGTTCACAGATATAACAGTTAAATTCAGTTGAGGTAAGTAAATGTTCGGAGGTTGTTGGGTCAAAATTTCGATGATATTTTCCCATTTGTTTTGATGATTAGTTATTTAAGCCTAATCGTAATGGATGGTTTTCGTCGTTCTGTTTTAATTCCCGATCTTTAATTTTCTGTGATTTTATAAATTCTGATTTTTATATATGTAATTTATATATCAGCAAGTATTTATAGCATATGTTTAAAAATTAATATTATATACAGAAAGATTTGAAATGTTCCTTCTTATGATCGGTACACTTAGCAAAAGCTGCAACCTACATCGAGCGTCATTGACACTTTCAGACTGATTTTCCTCTTAAGTTCAAATGATTAAACTCCACTTGTGTTAAATCTGTTTTAAGATAGTTTTAAATGTATAAATAAAGAAAGATTAAAGCTTTAATATATATTCATTAGAAACTATTTCTTTTATATGAACTATTTACAGATATTGAGAATTTTATTAAATGAGATATAATATCTAATAAATATAAAAAATTTTTTAAGTTTTAAATATATTTTTATTAAATGTTTATTTCAAATGTTCAAACAAATTAATTAAAAAACAAATTTATGTCAATAAATTTTTTTCATTTAAAAATTTTGATTTATCATTTTGATTTAAATTTTTTATTTCATTTTATGAAAATTTATAGGAGATTATCTTAAATTTGAGAAAAGAAAGAAAAGATAAAATTTAAGGAAAAGTTTTGAACAAGAAAAAGGTAGTCTTATTATATTGACATTTGCCATTTTATATACTATACATTGCTAATTACTCTAATAATTTTTTTAAATATTATTTGAGCTTATATTATTATTAATAATTATATTATGATAAAAGAATTAGTCGATTAAAAATTTATTAAAACATTAACAAAAATTTGGGAAATAAGAATTAAAAATTTTTTAATGAAGAATAAAATAATGATAAATATTTTTAGATTATTTACTAATTATATATAGTTTAAAATATAAGATTTTTATTTTTAAAAATATTATTTATTAACTCTTATATATCAAAATAAAAAGAAAAAATGATGTGAATCACACAAATCATTTAAATGTGCAAAGCAGTTATAGTAAAATATTAATTCATATAAATTTATTAAAATTTACATGAAAATATAAATATAAAATAATTCATTTTTTAATAAATTCTAAATTGTGTGGATATTAAAATTTTAATTAAAATATAACTTGTGTTAAAATGATAACAGTAATATATTATGTTATTCTTCTATATTAAATTGTATTCTAAACTCTCCAATAAAACTCTAAAATAACAATAGATAGTAACTATTTTAGTTAAAATTTATTAAAATTTATATTCAATAAGATTTATAATTCTATTTAATATTAATAATTTCTTAATGTGAATAATTTAAATTTTAACTCTTTTTTTTTTTTTTTTTTTTAATAATTTAATCAAATAATTTCATTTTTCTGATAAGATATTGAAACATTAAAATTGGGAATAACTAATTATTTTACTTATAAATCAAAAACAAATTATAATTTTATATAAATAGAATTTTAGTTTTGTAAGATCTTGGTTTTCAAAAATTAATTTAAAAATTCTTTTTTTTTTTCCTTTTATAAAAGATACCAAATTTTTTACATTTAGGAATTTCTTTGAAAAGTATTTATATATTAAAAATGAAATAAAGTTTATCTTTTTTTATTTATGTAAAAATAAAATATTCATTATTATTTTCAGTGTTTTTTTTATTTAGTATATTTACTAAAAACCAAAATTAATTATCCAAAAGAACATTGTTTTGATTACTTTGAATAATTAGCTGTCATTGTTTTGACAGAAAAATTATATTTTTCTAAATTTTTCATTACATATCATTATCATATCCAAATATATAAATATAAAACATAATGAATAATAGTACAGATTATTTTTCTAATTTAAAATTGATTTATAAAATTTGATACGATATATACAAGGTGATGTCACAAATCCATAGCAATTGCTTCTTAACTAATTTAAGAATCATTGATTAAAAGTATAACTTAATTATATGTGAAAGATTGAATTTATTAAAAATTTTAATTTTTATTATAAGATAATTTTTAAAGCTTCTTTTAAATATAGTATATCTTATCTCTGAAGTAGTAGATAATCATTCTTAAATTTTTTTTCCCATGGAAAATAATTAAAAATATGATTCTTAATGAAAATGATTGTTTTACTAAGTATATTCAATATTTAATGCATTATTATTTTCAAAACATATCTAGTTCAAGAAATATTAGTTTGTAACTTTAAGAACTTTATATAATTAAATGAATGAATTATTCATTAAATATCAAAAGAATACTTTCAAAATTACAGTGGTTTATTAGTCTTGAAAATGTCTATAATATAAAATTATACAAAAACATTATAGAAATTAAACATTTCTTTAATTCAAGTATATATTTTGAATCTTAATTTACTGAAGTTATTATTAGAACCTTATATAATGAAAATTATTAATTTTTATTTATTAAATATAAATTCAAATCTCATGTTATAAATAGAATTATAATAGTTCATTAATTATATTTACAATATAATGTGAATCAACATTTTACTTGAAAATTAATACTCCTGAATTTTTATAGATTTATTTTATTTTATAGTGTGAAGTTTAAATAAATTATAGTTTAAAAATGCAAATTGGAATTAATGATGATTGATGTACGTCTTCCTCAAAAATTATAAAAATTTATTAGTTTTTGATATTTATCAGTTATGTTTTTATCTTTTATAATGACAACTAATAAAACAAATTAGGAAAACAATTTATACCATACATTTAATATTTTTATTTATTTTTGTGTTATTTTATGTTTATTTACAGGGAAAAATTTTACAAAAATATATAAATAATACAAAAAAATATAGTAAATCATATTTTAAATTATATATTAACTAATTATTATATGTTATTAAGATACACTATATTACATATTAAAAAAAATTTATTTAGTAAGAATTTTTAAACTAACTAAAAATGTCATTAATTAGTATGCCATATGATAGTAATGCTTATAGAATGGAAATTTATATAACTTTCATTTGAGAACTATCACAATGACAATGGAAAATATTAAAAATTTAGAATATACAGGATTATATAATATTTTGTTCCTTTTATAATTTTTATTTGGCAAATAAAAATGCTTTCCTTGAAACTGCTTTTATGTTTATGATATATATTATGTTTAATCTTATTGAAACAAAAAGTGATAAAATTTTATTGTTCTTTTATGAAAAAAATTGAATTTATAAATAAATATATTTGTACAATTATATTTATCATTGCAGTTGTTTGAATCACTTACTCTTTTAGATCACATAATCATTAATGTATTTCCTTCAATTTCTGCTTTTCATTTAAACCTGTGTTTCTATGAAAATAAATTTAGGTATTAATATGATCTTCCACTATAACAAAAAAAAATATTAGAAAATTTATAAAATACACAATACATGAAAAATCTTTAACTATAGTTATTACATAAAATTTCTGTAGACTAATTTTTGTGCAATTTGATTTTTATCATATTTTTAAAAATTTAAAAAAAATTATAATTTTACAAATTTACATTATGTATTTGTAATGAAAAATATATTATCTTTTCTAATCATCTACTATAAAAGAATCAAATCTTATGATATTTTTATCATTTTAGTTTTTTCAATATATTCATTCTTTAAAATGTAACAATCCCAATTATCTTTTATTAAAATTATATACATTTTAATATAATTTTATATAATAAAATTAAGTATTATAAATATATTGATCAAATCAAATGTATAGATATTTGAAATTATTATAAACTTGAAAAATATTAAAAATTAGTAGAATAAAATCATAAAAAGAAATAATAAATATTTGATGGAAAATTTATTAAAAATTAAGAATTTTTGTAAATACAGAACTTTCCTAATTTATTTATGATTTTATATTCTTCAAAACATTAGATAAGCCAAATTTATATAAATTATTATATAATTATTATTATAAAATAAAAAACAGCATTATGCAGTATATGCATGATCTATTACAAGGAGATACAATTAGCAGTATATGGTTGTGTATAATTTAGATCATATTAGAAATTATCACAATATGCAATAACTTTATTATAAATAATAATATTTACTATTGTTATAGATATTGTTATTGATATCACTATATAGAATTGTTGTATTGCACCGTATATTAAATTATAAAGATTTTAAAGATATGCAAAAAATTTTGGCAGGAAAAATAAAGGCCTCTTACTTATATATATATAAAAAAATTTTTTTTCGTTTATGTCATAGATTATTGAAATTTATGAATAAAATTATTTGAAATTATTTAAGATTAAAAAATCATATTTAAATCTATCTTCCATACTTTACAATAAATAGATTAAGAAATTACAGACACATTAAAACATCAATTTATAAACAATATTAGAATAGAATAAGAATAATTATTAATTATAGAATCATTATTTTAATTAAAAACTTAAAAATCTAATAAGTTCATTCTAATAAGATTTTAACTATAATGATATAAATTAAAATTATCATTTTAAATAGAAATATATTCAATATAATATTTATAATACTATATTAAATACATTATTTAATATTTCAAATAAAATTAACAATGATTACTTAAGTGATCATTGTTAATATATATATATAGTTGGGCTAAAACTTAGATATCTAGTATATAATAATCTGAAAATTAACTATTAATTTATTTATCTAACTATTAATTAATTTATTAGTTGTAATCATTAATTATCCCTTTCTCTATTTTGTTTTATTTAAAAGAAGAACTATAAATCAGCATTTAAACAGGAATAATTTTTTAATTAATGATGATGTTTTTGATGATGATTCATCTTCAGTTATGCTACAAATTCTGAAAATCATAATCAATTAGATATAAAATACAATATAGACAGAATTTAAGCAATATTATAATACACATACACATTGATTATTAGCCATAATTAGATTGTTGAGATACAAATAGAATTATTACAACTAATAACATATTTTTTATTACTAGCTGATTTCATAAACTTCTCTTTCCTACAGTTGGGAATTATTTTTAAAATGACAATGAAATTACACTTTTGCATTGTTTTCTTGTTAAGTTTAAGCTCATAGAATATGCCAATATGTATACAAGAAGGATGTAATTATACAGTATTTGTGGAAAGAATGCTATCACTATTTTTCCAATCAATTAGAATAATAATAAAATTTTAAAAATTATTCGTAATATTATGAAAGAAAGTTTATGGAATCATTAATCTTACAAAAATCTGTAAATAATAAATATGTTATCATTTATAATAATCTTACTTCAATCTCAACAGCATGACTATGGTTGATAAATAATAACTATTTATAAAATATATATAAAGAATATATTATTATGTCTGTATTTATTGTTTTTATACAATATATACAGACATAAATAATATATATCGTATTATTTATATCTGTCTATCTTATTTTCAAAATATTAGATATATAATTTTTAACTCTATGTGTAATTTTAGTTAAGTGAATTTTATTGTTAATTTATGTTGTATTTATATTGTTTATTGTATTGTTGTTCTGATTGAAATGTATTAATTAATATTTTTATATTTAAGATAATTTGTTATGCTATGTTATATTTAAATATATATTATAAATATATTCATATAGATCTATACTAATATAGAGATTCTTTGATTTATAAGACAAATATATTGATTGAAGTGGATAAAGCTATAATACAGAAATATAAACATTTTTTTTTCCTAATTTCATAATTTATCATATGTACCTGTGGTTTATAAATTTATTAGGTTAATATTAGTTTGTAAGTTGGACTTGGACTCTTTCTGAAAAATTGGGATGTATGGGACTACGAATTGAATTCTGATCATCCAAGATGATAAATGACTGCTTTGTCGCATTACCATTTGGCTGATTTATGTGCTTATTCTTTAATGTAACTATTTTTAATGTTGTCTTTGTGATACTAAATAGGGTTTGCTACTATATGTTTTAACTTATACAAGGTTTTGCTGAATGATCCACTTATGTAAGTTGAGGGTTTTCTGTACTTCATTATATTTCCAGTTCTTAAAAATTAAGTAACTGAAACTCTGAATATGACACTTGAGGCTGATTTAAGTGGAAGTAATATGATACTGGATCAGGATACTTGAATTTAAAGATATCAGTAGCAAATGAAAATATGGTTTCATTGTACTATCTTGCTGCTAATTTAAATCACAAAATTGGCTCAAAGCATCATGATATTTTGAGCTGATACTATAAAATATATAGTAGATAAAGAGAAAATTTTATTGGTTAGAAAATTTGCAAAAAAAAAAATTATATATTCTAGTAATGCTGCTTCATTGTTTTGGAGTAAAAGATTAATGAAAATTTTTCATATGAATAGAAAAGCATTCAAAAATCTACTTAAAATTTAAGTTGGTTTTTGAGTGCTTTTTCCATTTATATGAAAAATTTTCATTAATCTTTCATTCCTTTATAGCTGACTAATATTGCTTGAGCCATATTTAAAATGTTATTAATTTATTGTAGATGAATGTAGCTGGCTTGTCATTTCTAGCAAACCAGCTGCATTATATTGCCACACCATCATGATTATGTAAAGGCATCATCAATATCTAAGTGCTATTGTATACAGAGGAACCAGTCCATCTGATACTTTTCCATGAATCTGGTGGGAAATCTACTATGTGGAATGCAAAACTGTTTCAATATATAATGACTGTCAATATTCAAACTTTGTTTTAACCTGGCAAATTAATGATAGTTGAAAAAGAACTTGAAAGATTTAGGTGAAGCATTGTAGGCCTCACAGAAACACATTGAACAGGAGAAAGCCTGTTTGATCTGAAGTCATCTCAATTATATTACTCTGGGAGAATGATCAAATCCATAGAGAAGATGTTAAATCATAATCCAGAAAAACCTCTCATGCTATCAGAGAGATAAAATTGTCTTCTCATGAATTATTGCAATGAGATTTGAAGGGAAAGCAAAAATTTTTATAAAACTATTTAAATTTATGCATCAGATTGTTTATATGCTGAAGATGATCACATAGAGTTTTATCAGCATCTTCGGCAAGAAATTAACAGAAATCGTAAAGCCATTCTTATAATTATGGGAGACTTCAATGCTAAAGTATAATTCACAGAAAATATGCAAGAATTTATGGGCAAGTTTTGAAGAAATGCATCTGAAATCATGAAGTTTGGAGTAGACTCAAGAAATATTAAAGTTGAACAGCTAATGGAATTCTGTAAAGAAAATAATCTTATGATCACTAATATCATGTTTTGCTATAGGTCAGACCATAAATACATTTAGACTGTTCCAAACTTTAACATAAAAAACTACATTGATTATATTTTAAGAAAATCTTTGAAGTCTTCAATTAAAAATGTTATCTATGAAATGCTGAACTAGATACAGACCATGAATTAATCACTGCCAAAATTCAACTAAAATTCTACAGAAAAAATAAAAATAAAACACCCAACATTGAACCTTGAAAAACTTGCATGTAATACAATGAAGGCATAAAATGGGGATGAAATAGACAATCACATAAAACAAAACCCAGTAGATGTAGTTAGAACATAGGAAGCAATCAAAGAAAAATTAATCAAAAGTACAATTATAATTCTTAGTAATTCTGTTAAAAAACAAATAGACCCTGGATTGTTTCTGATATAATGAAACTCTGTGAGGGAAAAAAGAAAGCTAAAGAAATTCTGCTTATTAAAAATAATAACCAGAACAGATTTATTTATTACATTAGTCTACAAGTTGTAAAAAATAATATTAGATTGGTTGAACAGTAACAAATATTGAGAAGATTTTTTTGTTCCGTGATTAAGTGCTTATATAACAATCAAGGATATAACAGTGCTATGAACTGACTCTGCTAACTACAAAATATTAACAAGATAATTCAACTGGAGGTCTTAATAAAGTAGAGAATATATGGTATAAACATTTTCAGAATATTTTCATTGCTAAAGTCAAATCTTCATCTTTGTTTCCATTGGAAAACAAATAAACTCTGAAATTTTATAAATCATACAAAAAACCAATTAACCAAATGAAGCGTGATAAAGCTCCTGGAATTGATGATCTATTGAGCTTTATAAATATGGGAGAATAACTATTATCAAGCTGGAAAAATGTGAGAACTATAGACCAATTACTCTACTCTGCCATATTTACAAGCTATTTATCCGAATCATTCATGGATGTATAAATATCATATATGAACAATCTCTAGATCAGGGCTGGACAAACCATTGCCTGCATGCTGCATGCGTCCCTCAGAACTATTTTATGTGGCCCTCGAACCTAATAGTCACAATGCCAAAAATTTATCGATAAGTAAAATGAATACAAAAAATATTAAATCTGTTCCATATCTTAGCAATATAATTTATGAAATTTCTAGAAAAGTAATAAATAAATCATATGGTAAACTGTAGATGTCATTGCATATTTCTTACAAAAATAGATTTGATTAACTGTTAACCAGTGTAAGCATCATTGCATGAGAAGTCGGTTGCGAAATATATTCAAAATCAAATAAAATCATTTTGTCGGTAAGTCAATTCAATACTTTTTTTTAATTTGGCAATATTCTGTTTTTCACATAATCAGAAGTTTTTGCATAATATTTTTTAATCGTATTACTAGTAGTAAATTGGAATATAAATCAATCACAAAACGGAATGTATAAGTAGCTATATGAAAAGGTACTTATCACAACGAAGTATTGATACCTGTGTGCGATGCCATCTTGAAAGGGATCAAGATGTATAATTACAGAAATTCATGTTACAGAATAGCGATTTCATTAAATGAATTCCTGTTACAGGAGAGCATGTTATACGGAAGTTTACTGTAATACATCTTGAAAGATTTGTGTCCCAGGGCTGGTCCCAGATTTTTTTGAGGTATTGGCCTCGACCCGGTGATCCTTGTCCTTCACCATCCGGCCCTTCTCCACGGGTGTGGGTGCAGCCCATGGTTGGAAC